>CAKNWT010234265.1:0-11343 GCA_932066315.1 Andricus coriarius
AGAGGCCAATGATATTAAAAAATATATATTTTTGGATATATTATCTTAGATTTTCATTCTCAAATTCCGAGAATATGTGATAAGGCTTTGAAATATTCACTCGAAGGATTTTGTCGTAAATGAAGATAAGAAAATAATTTATGAATAATGATGAAAAAATACAAAAAGTAAATATTTTCATTGTTAGTTTGTAAAGCTATTCATCCAATTGAGATTTTTTCGATAAAAAAATGAATGTGTAAACGTTCTTGGTATTTTAAAATTTCATACAATTGAAAAATATTATTCTGACTACGTTGTAAACAATTACAAGTAATATTTTTAAACTTTTAGAATATGCCAAAAAATGTTGAGTTAAATTCAGTAGAATTTGTAAAATTCACACATTAAATATCTTCACTGATGAATATTATTTAGCTTTAGAATTCGTCGTTACGTTTGTGAATCATAAGGTGTGCGTGAAGGATATATGTGGAGGCTGAATTCCTGACTCAGCAGCACATATGTGCAGATGTGTTTTTTAGTAAGGATTGTCGGCGACTTTGTGCATTAATATCCAGAATCTGTACAGTTTCGCATACAAATAATTGAAATTAATTATTTTGGTTTTGTTTTAATGAATAGAGCACGTGCGTTTTACCCAAGAACGGTATTTTTCTTTTTAGAAACCTCATACGTTAAGAGCAGAAGTAAACGCGGTTCATTGAATATCTCGCTTAGCTCCAAAATGCAGTTGGACAGTTTCTTCATCACGACGGCAGAATACTATTAGGAGTATTGTGTAAACAGCTAGTTTCCGAATTGGAAAGACACTGGTCAAACGCATGAATAATGCCTGCATTACATAAACCTTTTTTATCACACATCCATCATAAGTGCAAATGTAGCGTCTGCAAATGATCCCTAAAACAGTATTTATAGGCGTAGTCCAATAATCCGTTAACTTAGGGTACTAGGCGAAAACGGAATTAGGAAAAAGAGCATAACAAAACTAATTCGCGAAACGAAGTTAAACAGGCTTCCTATTGTTTCACCAAGCGATAACGGGCACGCTTTACGATTTATAGTTTTAAATAACGTCAGACTTTAACCAAAAAAATCAAAAAGGATAGTGAAATTTCGGGCGTATGTTCATGTCATCGTCGTAAACTGTTGCCTTTGTCTTTTTTTTAAATGTAGTTCACATGTGTGGATCTTTAATACCTCGCTAGAGATTTAAAGATATTTTAATCTTTGACTGGATTTTATTTTTATTGACTACGAAATAATGGACGTTACATCAATTTTATTATTCATGTTTTTCCGACAATTTTTTTGACTTCAACTTGAGAATGGCTCAAAGTCGAGCCGAAACGTTGATTAAATTTGGACACCATAATTAAAATGTGTTGTTTTTTTATAAGACTGTAAAGACCAAAAATTTGTTTATTTGGATTTTATCGACAACACACTAAGAAGGGAGTTTGGTTTTGGTTTACCACCAACCGATATTAATTTGTTTCTAACTTTTTTCCTGATGTGTCAAACGAAATTTCACGAAAATCTTTTTGATTGGTTTTTTACTATTTTTCAGAAGGTAAAAACAATTTTTCAAACAAAATTTAAATGCCACCATCATTTTTGAAAATCAGATAAAATTTGACTTTCTTTCAAATTTCGACACTTTTTATTTTTCTTTTAAATAGTTTAGAAGGAAAGCTGAGGTTTTGTTCTATAGGGCCCCCAATTTTCAGAATTTCATTTTAATTAGCCTGAGTAATCGAACGTTGCATGTGATGGGGGGGGGGGTACATTTTTTGGGCAGATATCGCGCACCTTCCGCCCGATCGTGGTATCTAGTTACTTATCATTCGATTACTCAAACACTAATTAAAATGCATCAAATGCCCAAAAATTCTACTCCCTCAACTTTAATAAATATTTTTTATCGAACTGAAGTAATTTTTGGTGTGCGAAGTACCATCCAATAGGGATATAACTGGCCCCATTCTTGGCACCATGAGACAACTTCTTTTTCGGGGTAGGTACACTTCAGAAAATTATGCCCCATGTAAACTCGGTACAGAGGTGAAAGCCATAGTATGATTGACTTTGTTATAGCGGATGAGAGACTGAGAGCTTAAGAGATACGTGGGTTCTGAGAGGTACTGAATGTGAAAAAGGATGATTACTTTATACCAAAATTAACCTAGCTCAAGGATGGAGGAGAACTAAGAAGACGAAACTCAAAATAGAAAATAATGCGAAATCTAGCAGTACAAATAGAATATCGTCATAAGCTGAGCTAATATTTAGTTAATCATAGGGAAAACTGGGATAAGGAATTAGGCAATAAAAATGTAGAGGGCACATGGGCAATACGATGAGTTATCATCTTCAAGAGTGCATCTGAAGTGTGTGGTCTTAGTAATGATGCGAGATTTAGACTAGAAAATGATTATAGGGATAAGAACAGAAAAACAAAAATTGAGCTGCCGGATCGAATAAGGGCACATACATTTTTTCGGCTCGATCGGAATGAGTTCTCGTAGTTTTTAAAATTTGCTTAGAACATTAATTTTTCGAAATTCAATTAGTGTAAGAAATTTGCTTAAATTCAGTAAAAAATATTTTCAGAATTCTTCTTTTTGTCCTGTCAGGGTTCATTTGCGCTCGAGCCGAAAAAATGTATGTACCCTTATTCGATCTGGCAGCTCAATTATAGTTAAAGAAAACAATGGTAAAATAAAAGCGGAACATATGGCGTGGAAATGGTCACCATGGGAGAAAACACAAGTACCATGGCTCAAGTCTTGAATAAGTTTTTGCCCATAGTTCGCCCATAGTATGGCTGAAGTATGGCTTGTGTCCGAATCCAATGGTTTCACTATGGGAAATTACGAAATGCATTGGAAAAAAGTTTTTAGTCCATTTAATGACGATTTGTGTCAATTATATTGCTGTAAGCTGGTCCGACATCAGGCCACCTATTTTACTCTGGATGCGAATTTTCATCAGCCCAATGTCAAGCCAACTTTGTCGAAGGTCGGTCGAGATACCGCAATAATAAATATCGACCATTTCGTTTGTCGACCATTGTTCCAACAAATTCTACATATTCTAGGTTTAAAGGTTCCATAAGGGTTTGGGTCCGTACTGGACCCTTTAATTTCTTAAAGGCCGAGTCCGGACCCGAACTTATTAAATTCCTAAGAGTCCAGGTCCGAATCCGGACCCTTGAATTTCTTAAGGATCCAGTTCCAGACACGAACCTTTAACATTCTTAATGGTCCAGATCCGAACGCGGACCCTGCCCAGGTGCGAATTGACCGTCGGCCCACGGTCGGGCCAACCGTCGGACAATCGGTTCAACTTTGTGCGCCACTGGTCGGGCCAACCAGCTAAATGATAACGGTCAACCGCCTTTGACTTCTCAACGTCGGCCCGACATTTGGTCCCATAAATGGGCCATCTATTAAGATGATGTCGGCCCAACCTTGGACAATAATGTTGGGCCGAGTTTGATTTTAGAAGGTTCAAGGTATTCAAAAAATTAATAATGATTGATTCCGAGTATTTTGACTATAAATGTTAATGGTCCTACTTAAATAAATACATATATTACATTTAAAAAAATTATATTACAAATAAAATTTCTATCGCTACGGGGTTTCGAACCTACATCTATGCCAGAATCTATCGCCTAGCAGTCGGGAGTCTTACCCATTACTCTATATCTACAGAATTGAAAGGCAATGAAAAAACCATCCTCATAAGCCACAACTCAAAGCAGTTAAAATTAAACATTTTTTAAACTCTTTTTTCTCAATAATGTTAAATAAATAATTTAAACACATTACAATTTTTAGGCTTTCGTAGCCCCGGGCTTCGTGTAATATTTTGCTTCTTCGCATTTTAGGCTATTTCAAAACTTTTGATAATGACATAAAATGTGATTTTTAATGAGCATTTAAAATTCGCATCGACGGAACTTCGAAACTTTATCGCGTACTGCGACGTCGAGTGCATTATGATGACTTGTACATGCCAATGTTATGCCGATGGTCGGACCATCTCTTGCGCCGAGTAGGGCCGATCGTACTTTCTCGGTCTTTTTGAAACCATGAACCAGCGTTTGTCCGACGGCCGGTCCACATTTGGGCCAAGGTTTGACCAACCATCGGGTGAATCAAGGTGACTTGTGGCTAACCGACTGCTGTATACAGAGTCGGACCGACCGCATTCTTGCGGTCGTACCGACCAATCTGCCACAGTTTATCCGATCGTCGGCCCAAAGTGGGGCCGACAGTAGGCTTTTCGCCCACCGCCGGCGTCGGTTGCCAACGTCGGTGAGACCATGGCAGCTTGAAAACCCCCTTAGTCGGTCCAAATCTGGTTACCGTAGATCGCGTCGGGTCCGGACCAGACCCTTCAGGAAACCTTTACTATCGGGTCCAACCTAAAAGGTTGCTTGCATTATATTTGAGAAATTGACAGAGACGATTTGCCACAGAGAGAGAGAGAGAGAGAAAGTTTAGTTTGAGGTATTGAACTTCTTGAGTTAACTTGAGATTGCGCAAAAGATTTCGACGTGAACTAAGGATGCATAGAAAAGTCATACTTCGCATTATTCTGCGCAGTGGTTTTTAGATGCGCAGTAGAGTTGCATAGAATTTACATGTGCGCTGTAGAGTTATATGGAACTAACGGATGCGCAGTATAGTTACACAGCAGTTATGGTTGCGCTGTAAGGTCAGGAGTACTTATAGATGCGCAGTACAGTTACATAGAACTGGAATCTACGCAGTAGAGGTCTATAACATTTACGGGTGCGCAGTACAGTTGCAAGGAATGTATTTCTGCGCAGTAGGGTCAGGGGGTACTTATAGACGCGCATTTATCGAATTCATGGAATTCACCAAATTTACGGAATTCACGGCATTCATAGAATTCACACAATTCATGGAACTTATGGAATTCTCGGAATTAATTGAATTCACGAAACTCATGAATTCAGTGAACATGATGAATTCAGTGAATTCCATCAATGAAGGAAATTCTTTCAATTTCGTGAGTTCAATGATTTCCTTGAATTCCATGAATTTCGAGAATTCCGCAAATTCTTTGAATTTCATAAAATTCCGTTAATTTCAAGAATTTCATGAATTCTGCAAATTCTATGAATGCCGCGAATTCCGATGGTTCAGCGAAATCCATTAATTCCATAAAAGCGCATCTATCAGTACCCCCTAACCTTACTGCGCAGTAATAAATGCATTGTACAAGTACTGCGCACTCGGAAGTGTCATACAACCCTACTGCGTAGATGTAAGCGCTATGTTGCTGTAATGTGCATTTATAAGTACCGCCTAACCTTACTGCGCATCCATTGGTGTCGTGCAACTGTACTACGCATCCGTATGTTTCATAGAACTCTACTGCTCAGACATGAGTGCTATGTAACTCTACTGCGAATCTGAAAGTAGCGCGCGTCCGGAAGTGGCATATAACTGTAATACAAATATATAAGCGATACGTGAATGTGTAGTGTTTGCCATTTGCTTATAATAAATTGGCTCGCCAACGCACCACCACTTGTCGGCTCCCCGGCCGTTCAGTCCCAACTGAACTGCGACCGGCTCCTCACCAACACTTTGTGACGTATAGTAGTACACTTAAAAATTAGTTTGAATTCTTCATTTCCGCGGAAAAATATTTTATAAAAAGTATAGGAACCCATATTCAAATAATGTTATGACTGGGTTGTCATGTCCGAAAAATTTAAAAAGGGTTTTTTTTTTTTGTTTGTATAAAGAAAAAAAAATATTTGAGCTTATTGGAAAAATCTTTCCTCAGGTAATTTCAATCAGGTTTTAGTGCTCTCTCAATTTCACAAGGAACAGTTCATATTTAAAAATATGCAACTGCCAATTAGAATAGAAATTTACAAATTGTGACATGTTCTTTGTATTCTGGTTATGTGAAAGTCAATCAATTTAATAATCAAAACTTGTCTATGAGGTATACTTTATAGGTCAGACTTTGTCTGTCTAATATCAATTTAGTGATTTGTATTAGTCAATTTAATGACCCGGCATTGCTTGCCCAATATCAATTTAATGATCAGAACCTGTCTGCTGTGCACTTTGTAGGTCAGACTTTGTCTGTCTAATATCAATTTAATGATTTGCCAATTTAATGACCCGGCATTGTTTGCCGAATATCAATTTAATGATTAGAACTTGTCTGCTGTGAGATCCAATTTGTAGGTCAGACTTTGTCTGCCTAATATCAATTTAATGATTTGTCAATTTGATGACCCGGCATTGTTTGCCCAATATCAATTTCATGATCAGAACTTGTCTGCTATGAGAACCACTTTGTAGGTCCGACTTTGTCTGCCTGATATCAATTAAATGATTCGTCAATTAATTGGCCGGGCATTGTTTTTCCAATATTAATTTAATTAACAGAATGTATCTGATGTGTGTATACCATTACTCAAGGTTAGGCAGAAAAGTTAATTGGAAATGAAGTCCACGTTTATTTATTACATTCAAGGACAAACTTCCAATTATCACACAGCCTGTTTTGACCCATCTCGAATATATTCACCCTCGAAAAATCCAGAATTTAATGTGAAACCCATAAACAATAATAATAATAAATTAATAACACAACATTAATACCAAGTAGCATATACATATACATACATACACACATAAGCAGAATGATTACGCTGTTAAAAATGTTTGAAATTTTAATATACATTTGTATAATAAATCTACAAGATGATGGTACATTCAATTTTCTACACGTATATGCATATTGATTCCATTACATTTATAGTAAAATCGCTATAGAAATTTCGAACAGTGCAATTAAGTTTCATGATTATACTCAACAAATCCTAATAAGCCACTTGAAATTATTGCATTTATTATACCTGCACTTTAAAATTATTTTAATAAAAATCACACATAGATATACACACACATACGCATATATACACATGCCATCACTTGAGCATCTAAACCGAAACATTACTTCATTCATTAAATCCAAAACAGAAAAACCAACACACAAAACTGATAAAACCTCAGAACTTGAAAATACTTATGACCATACCTCTTTGTTATATATAATATATATATTTCTTTCTCCTTCCTTCACGCAAAATACTTCCTTCTGTATAATTTTATCCTCGTCGCCATTTGTAGTGTTTGCCATTTGCTTATAATAAATTGGCTCGCCAACGCATCACCACTTGTCGGCTCCCCGGCCGTTCAGTCCCAACTGAACTGCGACCGGCTCCTCACCAACACTTTGTGACGTATACGCTCGAGACAATAGCAACCCCTATCTTATGCATACACTGCAAAATGCACTGAGCATCTATATGTATCCTCTGACCTTACTGCGCAGCCATAGCTGCCGTGTGACTGTACTGCGCATCCATAAGTTTCATAGAACTCTAAGGCGCAGATGTAAGTGATATGCAACTCTACCGCGCATCTAAAATCAACCCCTTACCTTACCGCGCAGCCATAGGTGCCGTGTACTATACTGTGCATCTGTAAGTTTCATGTAACTGCACTGCGCCGCTGTAAATGCCGTGAAACTTTACTACGCAGTCATATTTGACATGGAACTCTGATACGCAGCTACAAATACCCCGTAACTTTACTACGCAGAATAATGTGAAGTGTCACTTTTCTGCACATCCTTAGTTCCCGGCAAAATCTTTTGCGCAACCTCAAATTAACTCAATAATTTAAATACCTCAAACTAAACTCTCTCTCTCTCTCTCTCTCTCTCTCTCAAATCGCTTGTGTCAATTTCTCAAATATAATTCAAGGAACTTTTTTGGTTGGGCCCGATATCAAAGGGTTCGGGTTCGGACTCTTCAGAATTTGAAAAGTCCGGTACTGGACCTGGATTCTTAAGAAATTAAAGGGTTCGGGTTCGGACCTGGACCCTTAAGAATTTAAAAGTTTCGGCCGTACTCGGCCCTTAAGAAATTAAAGGGTCCAGTGCGGACCCGAACCCTGAAGGAACCTTTGAACCTCGGGTCCAACCTAAAATATTCCGATCCCTGGGTAGAATAAGTTGGAACAACGGTCGACAAACGAAATTGGTCGATATTTATCATTTCGGTATCTCGACCGACCTTCCACAAAGTTGGCCTGACATTGGGCTGATGAAAATTCGCATCCAGAGTAAAATAGGTGGCCTGATGTCGGACCAGCTTACAGCAATATAATTGACACAATTCGTCATAAAATTGACGTAAAACTTTTTTACGATGCATTTCGTTATTTCCCATGGTGGAACCATGGGGTTCGGACACAAGCCATACTTCAGCCATACTATGGGCGAACAGTGGGCAAAAACTTATTCAAGACTTGAGCCATGGTGCTTGTGTTTTGTCCCATGGTGACGATTTCCACGCGGGATGATAAGAAAACGCAAAATTATTTTGAAGGAAACAAGAAATTATTTTGAAAATGGGTTAAGAAGATTAGGAAAGAAAGTACTAGTGCAGAGTTAGTCGAAATTAAAAATACTCATGGTAAAATGTTATCGGGTGTGGACAATAAAAATGACAATGTATGAGTGACTTTTTCAAGACATTGTATGAAGGTGAAGTTATAGAGCTTAACCAATGTGACATAGAAGACGATACGTTAGAAAATTAAGGTCATAATTAAGAATTTAATAAATTGTAAGGCAGCTAGCATGGACGGTATTACCGCTGACATTTTTAAGAGCGGTGACGAGTATATGCCTGAGACGCTAAGGGAGTTGATGAATATATGTGCTGAGAATGCGGATGTTCCAAATGATTCGAAAATGGCGATTATCATTCCACTTTATAAGGTAAAGAGTGATATATATATATATATATATATATATACAGGGTGTTTTTTTTAACTTGAGACAACGAAATATCTCAAAAAATACGCATCCTACGGAAAAAATGTCTGGAATAAAAACTTTTTATTTTCGAGGCGGAAAAGCGACTTTGACCAAATTTACCCATCCCCACCCCCTCAGGAGGCAGGGAGGGGGGCAACTTTGTAATTTCAAATGGGAACCCCAATTTTTTATCACAGATTTAGATTCTCTTTCATGAAATACATCAGTTTTATTGGAAAAATTTTTTTCGATTCGCGAAGAAACCCCCCCCCTCCATGTCTTTTGGGGGGTGGTGTATGGTAAATTTTGTTCAAAGTCGATTTTCCCCCTCGAATCTAAAAAGTTTTCATGACTGATATTTTTTTCATAGGATGCGTATGATATCAAGATATTTCGTTGTCTCAAGTTAAAAGAAATACCCTGTATATATTCGGTTTCGGTTTCGATTCCTTTGGAATAGAACTGAAGGGCCTATGACAAAGCCACCGAACGCGTCCTCGGGTTGCGGATATAGGGTCCCTGTAAGTAGGGTTTCTGCTGAATATGGTTACAATAATTAATAAGCAGTCGCGAACAATTGTCCAGGGATGGTCCCGAAGGAATAAGCCGTAAACGGAGGCGTAACAACCGTGCCGAAAGGTGAATGGCACCTGGGTGAGGTGTCTTAATCGGTGACTCTCAGATACCGGGTGACCTCTCAGAGTATGGAGCCTTATCCTTGCATGCGGGGCTCTACAAGGATGGACGAACCCTTTCCCTAGCTGCTCGTGGGAACAGCAATGACACCACCAAAACACCAAAAAGTTGTAGATGCGGTTCAAAACGATCGAACGCGCAGAGCACCCGACAATGGGTCGGCGAACAATGCCGATAATCCTAGAGTTCGGGGTGCTGAAAATAATTTACATGGAAACACGACGACGAACCGAGAAAACGCCCACATTGAGTGGACGAATCAACTCAAGGATGACTTGCTAGACTGCTACGATGCCAGCATTATCCCTGTTCACCGAGGCTTTATGGCGCATATGCATGCTCTGTGGTGCAAAAAACACCCAGAGCTTCAGCACGTTTCAATTCAATCGTTGTGCGAAATCAACGTGCCTACCGCTGGAAAAGTGGATATGTACGCGGAGCGCTTCCCCAACCGCTGCTTGATCAAGCTGCAGCCGAAGATGAGGAAGCGACATTAAGACCAACCGGGGAAAGCAGGCACCTTCTGAGAAATGATCACGATTTCAGGACAAGAAGGAACATTAACATGCAAGTTCATCTTCAGCCCCA
This sequence comes from Andricus coriarius, assembly GCA_932066315.1. Taxonomy (NCBI): domain Eukaryota; kingdom Metazoa; phylum Arthropoda; class Insecta; order Hymenoptera; family Cynipidae; genus Andricus; species Andricus coriarius. Next base: position 10,183 of record CAKNWT010234265.1, read on the forward strand.
AGATCTGGCTGAAATGGATGCCTCCCTTCGTGGAGAAATCTCGCAAGAATCCGACGTCTAGACCATCAATTGCTGAGTTTATGGTGCTGCGAGAGCTTTGGCTGACTCAAATCGAAGGCTCAAACTTACGATGGCTCAAAACACCAAAAGACGCTTACATCAACTGAACAAGAAGATTGGATGGGCAAGACAGAATGCGTCCCGTGTTCAATGTGTGATTGACTACTTAATATCTGGTAGACCGTTCACGGAAAGGGTTCGAAAGTTCGCCCAAAAACTGAGGATCTTGAATTACACACTAAACAAGTAAAAGCTGCTGACAATCAAGCAGCATATTGCTGACAAAATACGGCTGTTATCTGATGCAAGGAGGAGAATACAGAAGAGGGAGAGATGGATCAGGGAGAATCAATAGTTTCTCGCTGACCCATCTCGCCTGTTCATTGATCATAGTGAGATGCATAGAGAGAGGGGCGTCTTTCAGGGCGATACCATGAGCCCTTTGCTTTTTTGCATCACACTTTTGCCTCTATCTCTTGCACTACGAAATTCTTCTGGATACCTCTGTGGCGACACTAACCAGCGCGAGCATAAGGTCACTCATGTATTTTATATGGATGACCTGAAGCTCTATGCCTCTGATAAAGGCGAACTTTAAACTGCCATAAATATCGTCGCAAAGTACACAGGAGAGATCGGGATGGACTTTGGATTGGATAAATGTGCCAAAATTCATCTGAAGAACGGAAAGATTGTTGGCGTTCCCGAGGATCCTGAGCTTGTGGATATAAGTGTTATTAGACATCTTAACACTGGAGAGACCTATACATACCTGGGCGTGCCTCAAAGCCGCATTCAGGACGTAACATCAGTAAAGGAGTCTCTCCGAAACAGATACAAGCATCTTCTTCGACAGATTTGGTCTTCCAATCTGTCAGTGTTGAACAAGATATCTGCGACTAACATGCTTGCCGTCCCGGTTCTACTCTACTCGTTTGAGGTGGTTCGATGGACGAAGAACGAACTTAAGGCCCTTGATGTCACCACACGTAAGATCATGCATATGCATAAAAGCTTGCATATCAATTTATCAGTTCCGCGATTATACATTTCACGCCGTCAAGGCGGACGCGGTCTTCTGAATCTCCAGTGTCTTCATAA
>CAKNWT010234319.1:0-13031 GCA_932066315.1 Andricus coriarius
ATTCAACTATTTGGTTGAAATTTATGTAATTTGTTAAAAATTCGTTTTTGTTGTTGTTGAATTCAATTGTTTTTAATTTAAAATTAAAATCTTTTTTGTTTGAAATGTCAAGTTATACATTTTACGTTGAGAATTTGATTTTATTTAATTATGTATAGAAATATTCATCTTTTTTGGTGAAATTCGACCGTTTCTTATTTCAAATTACAATATTTTGTTGTTGTTGAAATATCAACTATTATATTTTTTAGTTAAAAATTCATACCTTTTAATATTTTTTGTTAGACAATTTCACTACTTCGTTGAAAATGCAATATATTTCTACTTAAAATTTTAATTTTACACATTACATTCAGTTTGTTACCTAAATATTATATTGATTTAAAGGATTCCGCTATTATTCTCATATTATTCCTCTATTGCCGTAAAACATCATAGCATTTCCCAAGTTTTGAGAGCATTTCTGATCAAATGAAATCTAAGAAAAATGTTTGAAAATAGCGTGACGTTTTTGAACGGCCCCTTACCAACAATCTGAAAGAATTAAATCTCCCTAAATGAAGGACTCAGAAAATCATTTAGGGTTCTTTTGATGATCAATGTTATCAAACTGGTATTTGCCCCATCATATTTTTATTAATATACAATTTTCGACTCACTGTAGACAAACAAATTATTACAGGGGATTCCGGTTGGATCACAGGTTTAAGCCCTACGCTCCTCCACTGCACATTCACAAGTCATCAGAGGATTCTCCATCTCCGGCACCATTGGCTCTAACTCATCCTCCCTCGACTACAACCCTCTATCACTCCACCACCGTCACCGTCGCACCGCAACCTCCCCTTCTACAGATAATTATGTCCGCAGAGAAATGCCAGGTAAGTAATTCACCCCAAATTGTTCTCAGCTCATTCCCTTGTCTTTCCGTTGCAATATCCCATGAATAATTTAGAGAAGGAACCAATTGCCAAGAAGTTGCGCTTTTCTCTCGTCAATCTGTTCTCGACTTTCGTCGTTAGCTTAAACAGTTTCTTGATTGGGACCCTCGGTTTACGGGAACCCGCATTTAATATTTGAAAATATAATAAAATAAATAAATATAATAGTAAATATAATAGTCGCAAAATGCTGAAATTTTCGTACTGACGTTTTTTTACGTTATAAAGATATAGAAGGATAATTCTATGAAACTTAAAGAAATGCGGTTTTGTCTTTAGGAACTAGGCTGGAATGCTCGGTTGCAGCCGGAAATTGAAGGCTCTTTAGATCAGACGGAAACGGAAGCCAGTCGGAGTCCACCTAGAGTTCCACCGATTTTTAGTCCCACTTGGGAAGTTTTACAAGTGAGTTAATGTAGAATATTTAAAAATAATTATTAATGCTAGACGGTGCTAAGTCCAATCAGCCTCATTTTACAGAAGAGACAAAAAACCTTTCTAGAGGAACAATCTACAGCCGATTGAGTAATTTTTTTTAGTGTAGAGTGATGGATCAGTTTAATAAACATTGTGTGAAAAAATATATGGCGCTACATGTGCATGAAATAATCTAATGAAAATGGCGTTGGACAAAGCACCGTTTACATTCCCCTGGGATTATAAATAAAAAAATTTGCGCGCGTATGTTGGATCTCGCGCTACGCGCTTGGTCTTTGTACTTCCCCTATATTTGTACATAGACCTTTTAAAAATAAAGGTCAAGCCCTCGCCAACTGTAATTTGATGATTGTGAATTCTCTTTTGTCAAAGCTTCTTCCACTTTAACAAACACATTCTCATAATGCATCTCGTGCTTCGCGCTCGATTGAAAATTTTCCGAAATGCGCACTTTTCTATATTATGTTTAACTCTAATATATTATTATATATACAAATTTTACTTTTTATTATTACTTTAATATTTGTTCCTTAATTGGCATTATTCTTTATTCGCAGCTACCCTGGAAAATTTATCAATCCAATAAATGTATAATTATTATTACAATTCATAATGTTCATTGATGTTGAAACAGACCTATTTTGTGAATTAACATTTTATATTAGCTTGTGTCTTTTTTCCAAAAATTTTAATATTTTCCAATGTTATTTTTTACGATTAAAATAAAAACTGCGCGACCTATCAAAAAATAATTTGTAATAAATTTGTCGATCTTTTTTTGGTGAACAATTTTGGTCTACTCATTTTTCTTCATATCTAGGGTCGTTTTTTCAAAAATTCTATTTTTTGGATTTTTAATTTTATTTTGCACGATGAAAAAACTACGCGTGCTACCAAAAAATGATTACCAACAAATTTGGAGACTTTTTTCGACTTCATCCATTTAGTTTAAATTGTTAAAAAAATTTAAATATCTAAGTACATACATGTAAATAATACATTTTAGGATAAAAAATTTAAATAACTTAACTCTTTTACTGAAATAGGTGTAAAAGGATGAAAAAGTATGATTTTTGAAGAAAACACAATTCCGTAAAAATTTGACTTAGCACCGCTTACCTTTCCGTGCTTCAATTATTAACAATAGTTTTCGAAATATTTTCCATGATTTTCTTCAGAGGCTGTATTTGGAACGAAAAAGTTATAAAAATCCAAACAATATAATATAAGTTTTAAACGAAAAATAAAATTTCCGATATTAATGTCGAAAAACAATTTTGCACATTTTGGTAAATTGAGTAGCTGAAGAATTTTGCTGAAGGCTCGGTTCAAGAAGATTGGACATTTTGAGGGGGGGGGGGCTTAGGAAGTGGGCCTTTTCTAGGGCCACCCTTAAAAATGCTCTGTCATCATCGCAAAACTTAAATTATTTCAAAACATTCCAATCAGTGTACAAAATTAAAATGAATTTGTACAAATTTTAAAGAATTCAACCGAGTTAAGAAGAATTAAAAAGAGCTCAAATAATTACAAAAAAACTCAAAGAGTTGAAAACAATTTGAAAAAATCCGAAGAATTAAAACAAAATCAAGCAAATTTGTGAAATTTCAATTTCGTTTTCAAAATATAAAAATATTTGACCATTTTGGAAAAGTTAATAATTTGGTATAAGTACTTATTTGAAGAAAATAAAAAAAACCTTGTATATCTAAAAGGGCTTAGCTACTAGCAATGTTGATGTACACCTTAATTTTAGCACTTAGAACATTCCAAAGACTTCAAAGAATTAAAGAAAATTTGAAAGATTCGAAGCAATTTTACAAAAAATCGAAGAAATTTTACAAAAACTCGAAACAAATTTACAAAAAATCGAAACTATTCTACAAAGAATCGAAACCATGCTATGAAAAATCAAACTAATTATTTTAAAGAAATCAATGAATTTTAAACACATCAAGGAATTACTAACAAAAATTAAATTGAATTCAGTAGAATCCCAGTTGGCAGAAATGTCAAGAAACGTCATTAGAATGACGTTTCTTGACATCTGTGCTAACTGTGCTTCATTCAATTCAACTTTTGTTATTAATTCCTTGATTTCTTAAAAATTGGTTCGATTCTTTATAGAATAGTTTCAAATTTTTGAAAAATTTTTCAAAATCTTCCAAATTTTTTAATTCTTTAAAATTCTTGGAATTCTTTTAAATTCTTGTAATTCTTTCAAAATCTTCGAATTCTTTTAAATTCTTAGAATTCCCCAAACTTCATAGAATTATTTAAAATTCTTAGAATTTCTCAATTTTTTACGAATTCTTTAAAATTCTTTGATTTATTTAAAATTCTTTGCATTCTTTAAAATTCTACTAATTCTTTGAATTCTTTCCAATTGATTGAATTCGTTTGAATGAATTAAATTCTTTCGAATTAATTTAATTCTTTGAAATTTATGGATTTCTTTTAATTCTTTTGAATTCTATTGGATTCTTTTGAACTCTGCGAATTCTTTGAATTCTTTTTAATTATTATGAATTCCTTTGAATTCCATTAAATTAAAATTATTTCAAACATTGATTTCAACAAAAATTCAATTGAATTTAAATTAATTAAGATGAGTTAAAGAGAATTTTGAAGAATTCAAGTGGATTCAAAAGAATCGTGAGAGTTAAGAAAATTCAATTGCCTTCAGAGGAATTGGAGTGAAATCAAACAATCCAAAGAATTAACAAAAATGCAATTAAATTCTGTCGATATAAAATTAATTTAGCAGATTTCAAAGAATTAAAAAAAATCAAATAAAGTCGTATAAATAATTAGTTGAATTCAAAGGAATCTAAAGATTTAATGAATGCTCAATTGCATTCACTTAAGGTGAAGTAGATTCAGAAGAATGCAAGTATAACTTTGGGAGAATACGAGTGAATTTAACTGATAATTCCAATTTTTGCTTTTCAGTTAGTAATCTTTAACTAATACAGATTTGTTCGAGAGAAATTATTTAAGATGTAAGGGCGCAGTCCCATGGAGGTAGATTAGTAGAATGGTAGAACAGTTTTGACTAATCAGGTGCCTGCACAAGCTCTAGCAGTCACCTCATTGGTCAAAACTGTTCCACTATTATACTAATTTACCTCCATGGGACTGCGCCCTAACAGATGTTTCTTTATTTCGTGGAATTCAAGTTTCACTTGTTTACAATCGAATTCATTCAAATCGGAATAAATTAGAATTGATTTGAGTTCAAGGTAAATTCAACAAAATTCAACGAAACCAAAAAAAGAATTCAAGATAGATAGAGGAAAGATTGAAAAGCCTCAATAATGTTTTAACGTCTGGGATGAATTATATAGATGAAAAATTAACAACACTTCCAGACCAAATAAACCAAATTTGGTCTGGAAGTGTTGTCAATTTTTCTTCTAAGAATTCAAGAAAATTCAGGGATCAAATTTTCGAACAATGTTTTAACAAGGAAGCAAATCGTCAGATGATGATTTTAATTTCTAAAATAACAATAAATTATTGAATTGAAATATCTTATATTTACCTTTCTCTGATTTCATCGAACAGGAAACGACAGCCAGATTACTCTTCATGGTCGTCCAATGGGTTCGATGTTTAGCACCGTTCCAGGCAATTCCTGAAAGCGATCAACGTCTCCTCTTGGAGGAAACCTGGACTCAACTTTTCCTTCTTCACCTCGCTCAGTGGTCCATTTCCTGGGACTTTACAGGACTCTTGGATGATGAACACGTGCGAAGGAGGCTACCTGATAATGCATCTCGTCAAGAACTAAGAACAATTCAGGTAAAAAACAATTCATATAAATAAATATTATTAATTTTAATTTATACAAGAATCAAATATGTTTTGAAATCTCTAACACTATTGTGACTTTCTCATCTACAGAAAATAATGTACCAGTTTAGACAAATTGCTCCTGATGGTGGCGAATGTGGTTGTATGAAGGCTGCAGCTTTATTCACGCCAGGTAAAAAATATTAGCTGTTCAGATAATAGGATTATAATATTATGTCAATTGAATAGTACATTTACCTCACTTTTTTTTGCAAATAAACAGACGTTACAGATCTCAGTGCCCCAGAAACAGTTGAGATGCTTTACATTCAAGCTCACTGCATCTTTTACGACTACTCAACATCTCGCTACTTGCATCAAAAGTTTTGGAGACTAATGCGTTTGCTTCGATTATTACACGATGTTAAACCAAAAACGATCGAACTCTTATTTTTCCGAGAAACTATTGGACAAATACCGATAGCGCATTTATTGGACAACATGTATAAAATGGAACCTTATACTCCCAGTAATCATTGTTAGAGAACCCTATTCCGTGGACTGACAGTAATAGTATTTTACACATCTTCGAAATTTCGACTCCATCGAAATAGAATTTTTTCTGAAAGATGTGAAAATATTGTTGTGATTTTCGCGCGCTGCATTCTGTGTAAATGCTGTAATTAAAAATAGACGTCTGTCAATAGAATTATGAACATACGCTACTTTCTCGACTGTTAGTAGCTTAATATATTATATTAACTCACTCTCTAGAAAGTTTTTAATCACAGTAGTGTTTTATATGAGAAAAAGACTGCTACAATTTTTATATCGTTGTTTTTTTGTTAGCAAATTTGCCAAAAGTTTCCGATTTAGGGTAAGAAAGCTTGCACCGCAAAGTTTAGACAAGCTTGTCGCAAGTAAGAAAATTTGCGCCTTACAAGTTTGCGAGACAAGCTTGAGGGAAATTTGCATTGATATATTCAGGTAATGGTTCAATGAAAGCGCTACGTATAATATGAATAAAGTAATCCCGCAAAATATAATGTAATTATAGTGAATTAGAAGACCAGTTAATTATAATTATTTAAATATCGCATTGTTTAAAGATACTGTTATGAAAACTGTGCCCTCTAATCCACTATAATGTACTGATAACAATTTTCGCGATTATTTTATTTTTATATAGAGCGCTCCCTAAACATTACTTGAATGTTGCAATACAAGATTGCCTTAAAATTGCTTCGCATGTACGCTCAACTCCCGATATAAGAACGGTTTCGGGCATGGCGTGCAGTGGCAGCAAAGCCGTAACTAGGGCGGTGTCGTCGGTCGCAAGGGGGCGCAAATGGGACCAAATTAATACTTTTTCACCTAAGGTCTTGAAGAAAAAAAGGGGTTATCTCAGTTGGCCTGGGCGCAAATATCCAAATATTATCCCGTGGCATTTGGTTGGAGGACACAACATTATCAAGTCGCACCGGGTGCGACAAAGACTAGTTACGGCTCTGGCCTTCAGCATAATTCGGGGGAATCCAAATGTAAACAGGCCAGGGCCGCGTGAACCATTTCTGTTGGACCTAAGCGCATGCTAATACCCAATGTCCTCATGCTGTTTGTCACGCTTGACTGAGCACCGCCTCTCTCTCGGTCCCGCGATCCCCGCATCGCCAAATAGCGGGGAATTAAATTTTAGGAATATCGTAAACTGAAAGTTCTTATATCGGGAGATGAGTGTATTTCTTTCAAACTAGCAATACTAGTTTCCCTCAAGCTTATCTCGGAAACTTCTCGCTAGCCGGACATTTTCTGACTTGCGACAAGCTTGCTGAAAACTTACACCGTAAAATTTAGGCAAGTTTGCCGCAAAATGTTGTGCTATCCTGATTCCTACGTTACCGAAATTTTTTTAAACAACTGACGTCCACACAAAATGATATATTGAGTTGAAAATTTGGGAAATTAAATGTAGGACCTATGAAACGTTTGTGTGGTCCTTAGAAGTACAAAAACATTTATTTTTGTAATTCCAAAAATTTAGAACCAAAGGAGCAGAGTAAATAAGGCCGGGTTTCGGGACAACCACCGATTGGTCTCAAAGTGTTTTATTTTATTCATCTAACTAGGCCTCATAATATCCTGCAAGGATTTTTCATTAAAGTGATTTGATTTCAAGAAATAGGGCATTTTTAAGTTCGGATTTTACCAGGGCTTTCGCACTTTGGGTCAAATCATGCTCGGTTCCACATTGCTATAATATTGCTCGCGCAATATTAACGTACTTTGTCAATAAGTGCGCATTTATATGAGTAAGAACATATGCCAGAGACATAATTTTGCTCGAAGTACTTAGCCCTAAAAAAAAGGGTAATTTTTCCCCTTTATTAGGTCTTTTAGATGAATAAAATAAAACACTCTGAGACCAAAATTTGGGTTGGCCCAAAAACCGGCCTTATTAAGCCGCCTCAAAAATATCTTTGGCCCCTCCTTGTCAACTCGATATATCATTTCGTGTGGATTAGAGTTTTAAAAATGTGTCGGCAAGGTAGGAATCCGATAAGGCATGGCCTTAAGGGCATGATACATTTATCCGATTCCTACATCACCGACATATTATTTGGACCATACAAATTCCACACGAAAGGAGATTTCGAGCTAAAAGATTGGGAAAGTGGTGCAAAGGGACTAAGGAACGTTTATGTACTAATACATTTTTACAATTAAGAGAAATAATAATTTTAAACAAAATTTTGTATCCGCGAATATTTTTTTAGTACGTAAACGTTCCTTAGTCCATTTTCTTTATTTTCCCAAACTTCCAGCTCAATATCTCATTTCGTGTAGAATTGGTATGATCCAAATAAATGTCGGTAAAGTAGGAATCGGATAAGTGTCACACGCCCTTAAATAGTTTTAATTTCCTGCAAAAAAAGTTAGCGTTATTGTTTTGTATCTTCTTTGATTTACAAGAATCAAAATTTTTTTTTAAATTTAACAATTTTCGAAAAATTAATAATTTGGTAGAACTATATCGACGACGGGTTAGTCACTAGCTGTTTTGAGGTACACCTGACTTGAAGAATTCAAATATTTCGAACAGAATCAAAGAATTCAAAAGAATTCAGATTTATGAGAAGAATTCCAGACATTCTAGTAAATGCAAGGAATTCTAGTGAATTGAAGAAGATCTAGTGAATTCAAGGTATTCTAGTAAATTCAAGGAGTTCTAGTGAATTCGAAGAATTCAAGTGAACCCTAGAAATTTCAAGGAGTTCTAGTGAATTCAAAGAATTCTAGAGAAATCAAGGAATTCTAGAGAATTCAAGAAGTTCTGGAGAATATAAAGAATTCTGGAAATTCAATTAGTTGCAGTGAGTTCAAGAACTTCTAGAGAATTCAAACAGTTTTAGTCAATTATAGGAGTTCTAGTGGATTCAAAGAATTTTCGTAAATAGAAGGGATTCTAGTGAATTCAATGAATTCTATTGTGAATGCAAAGAATTCTAGTGAATTTAAAGAATTCATGAAGTTCTAGAGAATTTAAGGTGTTCTAGTGAATTCAAGTAATTCTGATGAATTCTAGAGAATACAAGGAGCTCTAGTGAATTCAAAGAATTCTAGTGATTTCAAGGATTCTAGCGAATTAAAAAAATTCTAGTGAATCCTAGAGAATTTAAGCAGTTCTAGTGAATTATAGAGAATTTAAGGAATTCTAGAGTTCTAGGGAATTCAAAGAATTTTATTGAATCCTAGATAAATAAGGGAATTTAATAAATAAATAAGATAAATAAGACGAATTCTAAAAAAATTAAAGAATTAAAGAGAACAATAATTCCAAACAATATAAAGAAATTCTAGAGAATTAAAGGATTTCTAATGAATCGAGTTCAGGAGAATTCAATGACATTTAAAAGAATAAGGGACTCGTCCGAAACTTTCATTTCGTTACGTTACCCAAAAAGAACTGACTTTTCGTTTCCTTTGGTTCACTTTTTGACAGATTGAAGCAAAATAAAAATTTTTATAGCCTCATATCATTTTGAATATCGTAATCTATTTCGAGTGAATAATGTATAGATTTATTTTTGACAGTATAGAAACAAAACGAAAATCTCAAAAGTTTTTTTGTTTCGTTTCGGTCAGGTCCTTGAAAAGAATTCAAGTGAATTCAGAAGAATCCAAACAATTCAATAAAGTTCCCTGGAATTAAACCAAAGTTATTTGAATAAAAAAAATTCAAGTGAATTAAGAGTTTACTTGAAATCTGAAGGTAAATTCAAAGGATCTTAAAAGATTGCAAAATAATTCTTATAGATAAAGACAGTTCAAATAATCCAAGAGAATTGAGAAAATTAAATACAATTAAAGGAATTCGAGAAATGAAATAATGTTTGTAGAATTTAAACGAAATTAAACAATGTAAAAGAATTTAACAACATTGAGAAACCGGTAAACATCTCAATTCAACTTTAGTGGTTAATCCCTCGTAATGTCGATTTGTTTAGGATATTTCTTTTGGAAAATAAAATTCGCAATTTTTTTTTGTAATGCGCTTTCATCATCTGCCAAAAACCTATTAATTCTTCAACTAACTTTTTTTATACAGTGCGTTAGCAGCACAAAGTGCAATCTTAGTAGTATTTATTTTAATTTGAAATAATTAAAACTCTAGTCTGAAAGAGCCTATTTCTGGTCGCTAAATGTTTAGTCGCTTTGTATAAGATGTATATAAATCCATTTATAATATGGCAATCTAAAACGGCTGTTGAAGTTAAATAATAGATAAGTAGTTTAGTTTATCATTTTCACACACAAAATTGAGTGTATTAGACATATATAATTCTTGTGGTACATCATTAACTTCAATTTTTATAATCTAAAAATTAATCAAAATAATTCCACCAAAATCACTAAATCCCTTGATGTTTTCAATTTCGGATAAAATGTCAGCATTATTATAATTATTATATCAATTTGGACTCATAAAAAATTTTAAAAGTTCGAAAAAAATGCCAAAGAAATTTGATAATATTAGAATTCTAATGAAAATATCGCAAATAACATATGAAACAGTTTGCCAAGAAAAAGGTTTTTATTGAAACTTCAGGTGAGAACAGTTCAAAGTATAAAATGTCTTCTTAGAGTTACAGTTTCAGATTTATCCGTATGTACGACCTGTATTTCGACGAAGTAATATAATTATGCGATTATTGTACATACCTACTGGAAATGTATGTTTTTTCTTGTACATGAAATTAATGTATAAATGTATTACGAATATATATGTAATCACTGTGTCTGTCTTTAATTTTTGGTTTATTCTGCCGTCCTGATGAAAAAAGTTGCTATCTACAGTTTGACGTCGTAGAGGTAAACAAGCCTTAGGGCAAAACGTAAATAGTGAGTTTCTTTATCTGGACGACAGTATCATGGAAAATTAACTTAATGTAGTTTGCTGAAGAAGATGAACAATAAGTAAATAGTTTAAAAAAAGTACTTTGTATTTTCTTGATGACTTTCGCCATTTAACACAAATTGGAAGAATGCCAGATTTACTTGTAGATTTACACTATGATTTAATATTTGTATATAGGTAATCACACTGCTAATAAAGACAGTATAAATTGGAAAGACACATTTCAAAACAATTTGTAACCAAAAAAATTACTTCGCTATCTTCATTTTATGCTAAAACCAAATTTAAATGCAATACTGTAAGTACTGGATGACAAATCACTGATTAAATCTGTGCCTAAAATTGATTTGCATCCAAAAAAAAGTTAAAGAAAAACCTACAATTCTAAAAGTAGATTACCAAACTTGGTCTTTTATTATGCTATTGAAATTCAGAATCGTAACAAAATAACAAAAAAAAGATCTTAAAAAAGTATTCCACGCATTTGCGAAGATTAAAAAGTTCATAAATTTAATCACGCAACTGCTATGGAAGATCTTATTACTAGAGAAAAATCATATCCGAATTTAAAACCCCATAATAAATGGGTAACAGATTTAATTTGATTGCAGTTCAGTAACGTGTACTTGTATTTCACCAGATTATCTTCGTTCTATGAATAGGTTTATTTTTTAGCAATACAAACAAACAAAAAGCAATCCAAAGATTCATATTTTCTTTTGTTTTTCTCACTATGAAATAAAGATAGCCACAGGGTGAAATAATAATTCTTGTAAATGCCTTTGTACAATAAAATCCATTAAAGTAACGATTGCAGGTAATCACAGTTCGTCGTGAGATTTCATGTGGTTCATGACAAATTCATAGAGGTCATCCAGACTGCGAGATCCGTTATATTCGGACACCTTTTTTCCCTCACGATACAACAGCAATGTTGGGAAACCATCAACTTCTTGTTCGTTACAAAGTTCTTTGCTCGCCTCAACAGTGCAGTCGACTTTAGCGATGCGAACGGATTCCTTGGTTAAAAACTTCTTACCGAGATCATCCCAGGTAGGTGCTAAACGTTTGCAGTGGCCGCACCAGGGTGCAAAGAACTTGACGAAAGAGATTCCCTTTTCGACGCCATGTTGGAAATTTTCTCCAGTTAAAGTCGAAACCGGAAGAACTGCTCCATCGTCACCATCTTCTTTACTGTCACCACTCTCTGCACTTTTGCCAAGCATCGTGGAAACGTACGCTTTCAAGTCTTCGTGCGCCCTTTGTCCAGTGTATTTATCCATCTGAATTATTTTAAAACAGAAAATTAACTTCGATTTAACTAAAAGATTCAGCAAAGTTTTAACAACATTATTTAAAACAAGTAACTTTAACCATAGTATTTCTTATTTTAATTTGTATTACGTGGATTAATATAGAATTATTTGAAAAAAACGTCAATATTTACTATGAATTTTATTATTTGGTTCACGGAGGTTACAAATGTTGAACGTTTTTTGTAATATTTTTGTACAATTTTTTATAAAATGTTGATACAAATCAAGAATATATATGTAACTTATACTTGTTGGAAATTTTGTTATTTGATAAATTTATCAATTTAATGGGCTGACACATAAGATTTTTAGTGATGTAGAATACAACAAAACAAAAGATAATATTTATGTGAGTGCAGGACTCGGACATACTTCAGAGATCAGATATATTGTCAATAGTGGCATGAAATTTAAAAAAAAAATAAACTTATTTGTATATAAATCATGCAGGCTTTGGACCGACTACAAAGCTTTGAAAAAAGTCACATAAGTGACATACGTCACATGACGTTTTGAAAAATTTATTCCCTTAGGAATCAAGAGTATAAGTTTCAGATAAAGAACTCCAATTAGCAATTTTTCTCACATGAAAAGTAGATCAAACGCTATACACATAGAAAAGTACATAAAATAATAGATAATATGTAGTATCTTGAACTTTCTCGTTTTTAGCATAAGATTCAATGGATTTGCAAATTATATTTTCGCAAATGAAATTAATTGTTAAACATATTACATTTTTTTTGAAGTTATAAGTCATACAAAAATAGAAAAAAAACATTATTTACATTCTATGGAGGTATTTTGAATTTCTAAAATATTTTGTTATGTAAAATTGTAAATTCTAATCCTAATTTATAGAAGAACTATTTTGATACTTTTTTATCTTTTGATGAAATTTTTAATAAAACTTTTTATCATTCGTGGCTTTCTACGACTCTCAGTAAAAATACTAGTTTTTGGTTTTGTGGCTTTGGGATCTGTGAATGATAAAGATTTAGATTTCCATCAGACGTTTCGGCTCTATATATGGACCCTCTTCAGTGATTTATTCTAGAACGTTACGTATAAGGTACAAGTTTTTGGTACATTTCAGTGCGTTTCTTACTCTGAGATAATTTTTTT
>CAKNWT010234323.1:0-15003 GCA_932066315.1 Andricus coriarius
GAACAAAATTTATGAATGTGAAGCTTTTATATTCCAGACACACAAGTCATCGAATTCTCAACTTGTGCATACATGTTATTAATTTAAATTGATCAGGATCAACTTCCTTTGCTGAATATAATTAATAAGTATATCCCAAAGTCGCAAGTGAGGGATGAAATTAAATAACTTTGAAGTAAAAAATTGTTTAAAGGCAGTAGTTTACTGAATTATTTCGATAAAATATATGATTGGAATCTTCATCAATCATACAAATCAAAAAACTCTTCGCGAATACCATCTAAGATTTAATCTGATACCTGATTAACCACATTCCTCTAAAGACTTATGAAATATCACCAACTATTTCAAAATCCGCATTTACTCTAGCAATAAATATTTGATTCCAGGATATTCTACGTCTCCCATGATAGCCAAGACTTGAAAATTTTTAGCTACATTGCCCGTGATGGCAGCGGTAATTCCTTTAAGTGTAATGTCTTCAAATCTAGTAAAAAGGTAAGCTCATCTTCCATAATTGAATTCTCATTCTTCGAAACGTAATACATAATAATTAAGCTATACAAAAACAAATTGGAAACTATACAATAAATAATAATTTTAGCATTTGCAGCCTTCCAATGGATACTTTTCTAGTCCCTTTTGGGATTTGAACCTGCGAGAGAAAAGGTACATCCTGCTACAATAAAAGAGTAACAGGATCCCTTCTTTGTCTCAACATAATCTTGGAAACCGCAAAATTGAAAGAACTTAATTTTTTGCCTTTGACATACATTTTTGCACCTGCGTCCTGCACTTGGTCTTACTGGACTTAAAACCCTGGCGGCTTTTTAGTTCCGCCTGGATTGTTTCGTGGTGTTCCACAGAAACGTTCTATTCACGTACATCCATAACCGCGGGGTTTCGCTGTGCATCGTGTGCGACCGGCTTAACGCCTTCTCACACACGCGCACAGGTGCGTGCGTGCATTGTATATATATATTCGCAATAATTTCGCGGTGCACGCCGTCGTCTGGCGTTTTATCAACTGACGTTATTGTGCTTCCAAAAATAAATATTTAATGCGCGCGCGCACCCGCGACACGCGGGTGAGATGACGTGGTGGCCGCGTTTCCAGTACATGTGCTGTTTTCTTATTTTATTTTTTATTTTTCTTCATCCTTCGCTCGACTTCTTTATTTTCAGGAAACAATTAATTCTGACCCTTTTATTAGTTCATACGATTACCGAGACATTCAAAAACAAATTTTTTAGTCTGAGGTCTTATTTCTTGGAACAAATGTTACATTATTCAAAGGGGATTACCATTTTCTTTATTTGATTTGTTGTTAAGGAGAATTCAAGTACGCTGCTACAATCCAAAGCTTCTATTTTTAATTTCACACTAAAAAAGAATAAGCTTAAGTGAAGGATGAAAACAAAATTTGATGCAATTTGATTTAAAAGTCTTCAGGCTTAGAAAATTTCAAATTTTTTATATACGTCGTAAAAGATGTCTCAAAATTAGTTTGAATTTAGTTCTTGATTATATGTGTTATTTTATTTGAAAAGGTACCACTTGGTGTTAAATTTTTATTTCAAACATAAAAATTACCCGCTTCCGCTCACTTCCGAGACACAATGATAATGTTACCAGATAGAGTATAGATTGAAGTATGATTGTCCATCAAACCCCTAAAATCGATACTGTAGAGTGTTTAGACCTTTGTTCACAAAAACGAACCTCAAAGTGGTTAATTTTCTTGTAGAATGACATATTATTTCGTATTAAAAGTTGCGTTTAGTGTTGTATTTTTCAACAATTTTATAGTTTTTATTGACTCAAATACTCTAAATACATTAAGAATCATTATTAGGTATCATTTTTTTTAACAGGTCACATCCGCCTTCAGGCGAAATAAAATATTCTGTTAATGTGGATTGTAGAAACATAATTGGATTTTCTTCAAGTAAGTAGGGAAAAGAATTAAATTAAATTTTTTGTCATATTCGCGACGGTTTATGAAGAACTCTCAGACAAGTTTAAGAATACTCAGGACATTTTTAATAATTTTTTTCCTACAAAAGAAATAAGAAGGCTGTAGCAAACATTCTTTATGTAATGGTCAGAAATATAAACAAGAAATTTTGGCCGAATGGCGAGAAAACTGCCAGCAATTCTTCCAGAATTTTTGGACAAGTAACCAAAAACATTAAGGAAAACCATTCACTATTTTTGCTAAAGAAACTTATGAAAACTAATAATAGAATTTTTCTTCAACATATAATTTAGGAAATTAACTTTTAGAAAATAAATATTTTAAGTAATTCAAAATAAAGATTTTTTATGAAATGATTGTGCCAGTATTCAAAAATCCTTTTCTAATTAAAGCACGTCTTTTTTCATGATTGTCTAACTAACCTATTAGTCTTTGTTCTGACGAAACATGTTGTCTCAAGTTAGTTTCTATAGATCCTACGATCTTACAAATACTGACAATGTGTGTTCTGATTATATTTATACGTATATCTGCACTTGGAATCCTATTTATATTGCAAATCTTTTGTTGTTTGTCAAACTGAATTTGAATAAGTGCTCGATAAATATTGTTGTGCGTGATAAATATTCTTAAAAGATTGCGGAAATTGTTCCAAATAGACTTGAATGTTAAGCAAAAGTGTAATATTTGTTTTAAAACATCAATACTCATGTAATATTCTTAGAAACTTAAATATCTAAATTTGCTTTCGAAAATTATCAGTTTGATCTCATTTTGATCTTATGATAACATTTCTTGTCTTCCTTTGCTAGGATAGGACATTCTATGCTTGATAGTTTTCTTTGTATAAAACTTGATGGGTGGTCTCGAGTTCAATCCAAGGATAAAAAGAAAACTCGCGGAAGGAGTAAATCAATCAGCCACTAACTCTAAAAATAGAATCCAGTGGTCGCATAAGTTTACATTTTGCATCTGGTATAAGAAACCCAATTGTTATCATCACTTGAGAGTCTCTGCAAACTTAACTCCATCATAAAAGTCTGAAGTTTCTATTTCAGTTCTGATCTTGCTAAAAATACTGGCTGAACTGGAACTCTTTCTTATTTTTTTCATAAAATGACCACTTTCATTCATACTTTGACCCGGAGGACTCCATCTGTGACGTCTGCAACAATAGTTTCAAAATTGGCAGATGACAGGGTGTTTGGAAAGAAGGAGAAAAACCCAGACGTACTGTGGACGTACTACAACCGTTCGAGAAGCCAACATCTCATACACCCACCTATCCATCTAACCCACCAGCTCCACCAATACGCCAGCCAGTCAACCGTCAGCTTCTTCACCACACGCGGCGTGGATCCTCCACGAAATGCCATTGAGCACAGCGAATCCCAGAAAATTAATGCGCTTATAAATAAACCAGGAGGAAAAATCCAGCCAAATCAAACGATGGCGAGCTCTTACCAAGCTTAGGAACTCCGAGACCTAGTACATCATTTTCAACCTACGAGAGCTGTCCACCCAAACTTCCGTTGACTTCAAGAAAGGAATCCCGGAAATAATCCAATTAGGAAGAAAGAATTTTTCGGTTGGTGAAAGTGAATCAGGAAGATCAGTGTAGAAAGGTTGAAACAAGCTTAAGAAGTTTCGATCAGCTGATAAAAAATGCAGTCAAATCAAAGTGTATCAAGAGTGGTGAAGAAACATCAGCCATTCTAAGAAAAGTTTCCATTTTCTGGAATCGATTAAAGAATTGATTGATTTCTAATCAAACGATGGGAAACTAAACTTCGGAAAAGATTCAAAACAGTTTTTCATAATGTTCGTTTTATCTCCAAGTGCAAGAAGCATTATTTTTTTTTAAACCATCTGAACCATTGAAGTTAACTTATAGATGATTCTATTGTTGAGTGGGAATCTTCATCTTAACTCATCTGCACTGACACAAATGACGTATCGCGCAAATTCCGCTTGTCAGAATGCGCACCTGGTCAGACAAATCAGGCTTGCTCATGACATACTGCGCACTCCTTTGACCTTGTCAGCTGCTTCTTGAGAATTCTAAGATGGAAATATTAACTTGATAACGTGATAAAAAGTGGTATAGTTTTAAAAATAATTTGAGGATGCGGAAGCGGTGAAATCTAAAAGTGAAATTTTAAATTTAACAATGCTGCGAGGTGGTTTGGCAAGACAGGCCAGTATTCTGGCTGATGTTCCTGCAAATGGAAGTGGAAACTCGAGTCCCGGAAGTCCGGTGGATGTTGAAGGTGCAGTCAGACCGAGAAAGAAACTTTCCTTTAAGGAACCAGAATTTTTTGGGTATTTAAAGCTCAAGAAACCTCTTCCGAAGAATAAGCAACCTCCGTTGATGGAACATTGTATCACTCCCGCGACGGAATCGAACTTGAATGATAGTCTTTTCGAAGAAGATGATGAAGCATTTAAGGCTGAACTAGAGGTGAACTTTGAGATGTTGAAAATGTTTAGTCTTTATTTAAATTCAGGAATCTTTAAATCTTACTAGAGCTTTAATTTAAAATCAATAAATTTATTAACTTTAAATGGTGGAGAATAGAATACAGTATGAAGAAGTATTACTTTAAAGGAATCTTATATTTTAAATTATTTAATCGAATAGTATTTTTCTTACGAGTTTCATGTTGAATGGAGAATTCGGAAAGTAGTTTTATTTATTATATTGTTTTGTTTGATGAATTCTAACACGAGAAGAGATTTCTGTCAAGAAATATTATTAGTCTTGCTGTGCACCTAGTAACGACGCTTTTAAATCAGACGGTTGAATGTAGGGAAGTTAATTCGGTTCTAGCTTTTGCGAGTGTCAATCTTCATTATCTGTCGTAGAAAGAGGCGAAATTTAGGACTGGCTTTTTTTTATTTGCAATGACGTGTCCGTTAACAAATATCTTTCTAAATTCTGCCCTTCTCTATACGTGAAAGATAGATTCTTAATTAGTATATCAAACTGTTTTCTAATTACATTTAAGTTTAATATTGTTTTCGAAAGAAAGTCCAGATCGATCAACAAACTGTGCAAAATGGGTTAGGCAAATATAATGGAAAATTGTGTTTCGCGACGATTAAAAATATACGTTTTATGCAAATGTAGAATAAGTTTATTACCAGTCATTAATCATTTAATTGTTTTTAATTATTTCAGAGTCAAGCGATGAGAGTCGTTAGGACTGTAGGTCAAGCATTCGAGGTGTGCCATAAACTCAGTATAAATGCAGGTGGTGAAGAAAAGGATCGAGGAGATAACGACAGAGGTAGCAGAGAATCGGAAAATCTTCATCGAGACGATGATTATGATGACCGAGAAGAGATCGAAAGCGACCAGCCTCAACCTTCCCCAACTTCACTTCACAAAGGTCAGTGGAACATGGCACTGTTCAGTGGATTCTAGCCAATAGCTTTCATTCTAATTACTAATCCTTTCATTCAATTTGATTCTCTCATTGACCAACTTCCAATTCTCTAATCTTCTCCTCATTCCTAATTCATTAATTCGAATCGAGTTAACTGATCTACCTTCTATTTCAGTAATACAAATATCTCCGGAGTATGTAGAGTTTTGGTCAATTATTTGAAAATTCTGGAAGCTGTGGAAGAGTCGATGAATATTATATCAGCTCTGAAACTCCTGAAAGAAACAGAGAATTTTCAACATTTTATTTCCACCAATTATATATTTTTGGCTCATTTTGAAATATCAATCAATCAAAAAAGAATAATTCTAAAGTATATGGTACTTGCAATTAGAAAAAATTGGTCTAAAAGCCTTTGAAAATTGAGGACATTTTTTAATTTGAACATTTGAGAAACCCTTTTATTAGGCAATTCAAAATCAGTCTTTATAATTAACAAGTAATAATTCCAAATATATTTTACTTTTGCAGATATATCACTTTTAGGTGATGGAGAGGACGTGATTCCAGAACAAACCCCAGTATCGTGTCTTCTGAGATCTCATGAAGTCCCTGTTACAACATCTTCTGCTTCACCTGTTGGACAATCTCCATCGGTAAATTTTTGTTTGAGAATCTGTCTCTCACGAAAAAAACTCTTCCTAATTTTTAAATTCTATTTTCTACTAAAAATATCCACCAGAATTTCTCTTTGAAAATTAATCTAGATTTCTATTTATATTTCTGGGTGAATATCGATGTTTGAATTTAAGGATGCACTTCACGCCCAGTCAATCTCAAAATTCGTCAAGCCTTTATAATGATTTAAAAAATCAACTAAAATATACCCATTGTAGTTTTCTGAGCATTTTAAAGGACACATCTAAGCATCTTTCAAAAATGAATTTTTTAGGCTGAAATCGTTTATTTAATAAAACTTATTTGGATTTTTGTGGTTTAGCTTCGATTGTAGGTGAAAACTGCAATTCTTTTTCAATCCTAATTATCAATAGCTAATTTTATTCTTTGACAGATTCTGTGCAACTCTATTTGAATGATTTTTATGTAAACGCCATCTTGACGATTTTTCAGGCATTTTAATAATCGAATTTTTAAATCGAGAGAAGATTTTTTTGCTCAAGTTGCAAGTTTTTTCAATTATTGACTGTGATTAAAACTTGATTTTTTCATTAAGGAATGAAAATTGATTTCTAGCTATTCTTACGGTATTTAAAAATCCAATTTTTGTTTTAAAATAAAATTCAGAAATTCAGCACTTGCTGAGTTAAGGCGTGACAAGTTTGCTTAAAAAAGTCATCCAGTTCAGAGAGAATGGAGGGGACATTTTTTTCAGCCGAGGCCCATATTTCCTCCACTTTGAATGTTGATTTAAAATTTTCAAATCAAATAAGCAAAAATAAAATGTAGTTGTTGCTGGTGAGTTAAAAAATTGAAAAAAAAAGTTTTAAAATTATAGAAAAACTGGTAAAAATGTGAAAAATGACATTTCGAAAAAACGGCGTTTAGATCGTTTTTTCAGTTATTATTTTTGCCAATAAATTGTTCCCAAATAATTATAATTATAATAAAAACCAACCAAACTGCAACGGAGATGTAAATAATCTTTCAAGGAATATAATAAAATCTTGATTATTAGGATTGAATAAGAATTGCAAACTTTTTTTATACAGCGAAAGTAAAAACAAAAAAATTCTAATAACCATTATTAAATAAACAATTTTAACCCGAGCCTTTATTTCTCAAGTAAGCTTCAGTATCTCTTACAAAAATACGTCAATTAACAATCATCATATTTTTCTGGATTTTACAAATCATTTTAAAAATTGCTTGATTTTGATGTGGTCAAAATCCAATAATCTTTAAAATAGTTGATAAAATCGAGGAAAATAGCCACATTGTCAAACGTAACAAATTTTAAAAGCCAAATCTGTCTGCCATGTAAATAATATTGTTAATTTAAGATTAGTTAATTGAGATTTTGTATTTTTTCTTTTGCTTTAGAGAAAAATTCTAATTTTGATTCAATCTTCATCATTGATTGCTGATTTTGTTTTTAAATTTATTTTCTACAATTCTATTTGGATAATTGCAATTGTGATTGAAACACATTTAAATTTCCCATGAAACAAATTGTTAATTAATTAATTAGTTACATAATATCTAGCTATTAACCTATAGCTAGCTAATTTCTAGCTAGAACAAAATAAGCCATTAATAATGAAGGTTGAATTAGGATTACGATTTTTTTCTAAAACGATATAAAATCTCAAATAACTAATGTTAATTAAGCCATTCCAGATTCAGCTATTCTTCTGCAATTGAACTTAGATGTCTCTTTAAAAAAAATTTTGTTTCATAAAATATGCCTATTTTACTCGATTTTATAAATTATGTATGTCCTTTAAAAACTTCAACTGATATTAGAAATACTCTTGAGATATTTGAAATAGGATAGAGTAAATCGAATTAATTTTAAGGTACACTCGTCTCCCAATTCTGGACTGGCGTCGGGTCTGATCGGCCCAGAATCGGATGCGTTTTTTCATTTCAATATTCAGGACTGCATATGTAGTATCTGAACCCGGTACAGTATGGCACTTCTGATACAACACTGACATGGCACTGACTATCCGAGCGTATAGGCCGTCAAGGAACGCTCAGGGGGGAGACAGAAGCAGTCAAGCGTGAAGCCGGCCGAAGATCGGGCGGCCCAGAATCGGGAGATGAGTGTACTAAAAAATTAATAACCTTTTCTTGAGGACTACTAAAGGTGAATTGAAGTTTCTTCTTTTCCAGGGAACGGTAGGTTCCGATTGTGGTGGATTGCTAGCAGGTGGCGAACTGACAGCTCTAAAGCATGAAATCCAGCTTCTTCGAGAGCGGTTAGATCAGCAGAATCAGCAAACTCGTGCTGCTGTAGCGCACGCGCGACTTTTGCAAGATCAGCTTGCAGCAGAAACTGCTGCCCGTATAGAGGCTCAAGTAATTAATTCTTGAATCAAAAAAATGTTTATTCTTCGCCTGCCAAGTGACAAGGTTGTATCTGTTGATTGTATTTTTTCTAGACGAGAACTCATCAGTTGCTTGTTCAAAACAAGGAACTGCTGGAACACATAGGTGCCTTGGTAGGTCACCTACGGGAACAGGAACGTATTTCTTCTGGACACATGACCGGTCAGTCGCATGTGCCAGGTTCGGCCAACGTGCCGTCCCAAACTCCCACAATCCCTGACTTGCCCGGTCTTGGCCAGGTAACGCTCTACCGCATACCTTGACGCTGCGTGCCAGAGCCGACCTATTCGCATCTGCTCTTGCTTGTTCCTGCATAGCACATACCTACCTTACAGTTTAATTAATTTAAGTAACACAATTAATGAAGCGATCCATTTTTGTACATTTTGATACTACGTAACACTTTTTGTACTGATGTCTTTTTTACCTTTTTTTATGCCATTTATAATAAAATGGAAAATACGAAAATCCAATCGCGTCTATTCGTTTCTGGATTCCATTAAATTTATTATATATTATTTGCAATTTCTACTTGGCTGACGCATGTACTAATTTGCCTAATATACATCCCCAACAGCATACAATGTTGCTGCATGAAAACATGAAAAGATTAGCAACATTACCGTGCAATATTGGTAATGTTGCTGAAATATATGAATGTCCTCTCCCAATCATTATTGCTTTGTAATATGGCAATAATGTCACGCGACAAACTTGCATCAATATTGTAACAGCATTGATACAATATTGCGAAATAATGTTTTGGGATGATTTTGGGATGATCTGAATCTCTGTCACAATTTTCGCGCAATGTTCTTCTAATAATAGATTTTGATTAAGTCGGGTAAGCCTTTTAAAATTGAGGAAACCTTAGAAAGTTACCAAAAGTAATAAATGTTATTTTGGCACATTGTTTCAATGTTGTCACAATATTGATGCAAGATTGTCGTACAACATTTCTGCAATATTGTACCGCAATATTGCGTGCTGTTAAGGGATGTGGCTATATTGTAAGACAAATGAATCTGATTGATCTGATCAATGTTGACTAATAATAATCCGCTAATAATTTATGTGCTAAGTTTGAATTGTGTGCGTTGGCTGGGTAATACCAAAGCGATGTGTACTGATACTTTGAAGATGTATTGCCTCGGGCGCATCCTGCTGCACTGACACGGGAAGGGATGCGAAGAAACTAAAAAGAGAGTGTATATTATAAAAGGTAGCCTTCGGTGGTTGATGAAGATCGACAATACATCGTCTGATGTGTTAGGCTTACCAAAAACGAATGGTAATGTTTCCTCAGCGCCCCGGAGGCCAAAACTCACCATGGGAGCTGGATCCACCGTCCTTTCCGTATTGCTCCTACCAATCTTATCCGACTGAGTCTATGTTGTATCCTGGCAACTCGAATACAATGGGTCTTCAGGGAACCAACAACTGCACCGACCAATTGCACTTTCAGACGCAGCTTCTTGAAAGGCTTCATAACATCAGTCCATATCAACTCCAGAGGTCTCCTTATACGACGCCCACGCCCTACGCGATGGGACCCAGTTTGTTAATTCCACAGAGTAACAGGCATTCGGTAAGTTGAGAACTCACTGACTGAGATTTGGCTTCTTTGGTGATTTACCGAGCGGCTGACCGGTTCCAAAAGATTTCTAAGATTACAGAAGATTTCAAAGACTTGAAAATATTTTCCTAAGATTTCAAAAGATTTCCAAAGATTTCACAATGATTGACAAAATTCCAAAATATTCCAAAATATTCCAAAAGATTTCAAAATATTTCACAAGATTTCAGAGAAATTTCAAAATATTTCAGAAGTTTCAAAAGATTTTAGACAGGTTTCAAAGATTTAAAAAGACTTTAGAAGATTTGAAAAGAAATGTAAGATTTAACAAAGATTTCAATCATTTAAAAAGATTTCAAAAGATTTCACAAATATTTAAATAATTTCACAAAGATTTTAAAGTTGTCAAAGATTTCACAAAGATGTCACCAATTTCAAAAGATTAAAGAGTTAAAAAGTATTTTAAAATTTTCACAAAGATTTCGAAAGATTTCAAAGTATTTCAGAAGTTTAAAAAGAATTCCTGAAGATTAAAAAAATTCCACAATATTTCAAAATAATTTAGAAGATTTAAAAGATTTGGCAAGCATTTAGAAAGATTATTTTAAAGATTTCAAAAGATTTTAAAGATTCTAAAAGATTTCTAAGATTTCAAACGATTTCAAATGTTTCAGAAATATTTTAAAGATTTCGACGGCATATCAAAAGATTTCAATGATTTCACAAAGAATTCAAAATATTTCTATGTAAATATTTCTAAAGATTTCAAAATATTGCTATGCAAATATTTCTAAATATTTCAGAAAGATTTAAAAGATTTTACAAGGATTTCGAAGGATTTTAACGATTTCACAAAAATTTCAGAAATTTCACAAAGATTTCAAATATTTCATAAAGATTTCAAAAGATTTCACAATTATTTCAAAGATTTTTAAGATTTCAAAAATTGCACAAATGCTTGTACACAAACTTTCAAGAGCGATCAACCCCTCGTGATTTACTGAGGAAAGCAAATGCTCAGTCAGTGAAATAGTAACAGAGAAGCTTAACCGTTTCATAAAAGTAGTTAACCCCTTTTCAGAATTCCTCACAATTCTCGCCAGGATCGATGTCCTTGAGGGTCTCCCAGGCGAACAGTTTTTCCTCTTCTCCAGTGATGTCTCAGAAGATGGAGAATTACACTACCCCTGGATCCGAAATGAATCATATGATGCAGGAGGCAAATTACACGAAAACCTTGCCTTCCGATAATCGAAAACCTTCTCCAGACGTTAGAAGCAAAGTCAGGACAGTTTATGACGAAATACCCCCTATTGTACTCGATCCCCCTCCTCTGAGAAGACGAAACGAGAATCCTCTTCCAAAAAAAGAGGTACAGAGTTCCAGGAATAATGTGACGATTCGAGAGGAAAGTGAGTCACAAAATCAAAAGTCAAAGGAGAGAGAAAAAAAGTTGGCGAGTGTCTTAAGAACACCAGGACCTCCACCTTCGAGAACCACTAGTGCAAGACTACCTTCCAGAAATGATCTTATGTGTCAGGTTAAACGCACCACGTGGGCTCGGCATACTACCAAATAATTTAGAGGGTGAAGAATTTGAAAAAAATATTATATTTCGTTTACAAAATCCTGGCAATTTTATTTATTTATTTTTAAATGAAATGCTTAAGGGTGTCGATCGAACTGGGAGTCTTATAAAGAAACCAGGATTTTTTAAAACTCATTTCAGCAAAATAATCTTTTCTCCATGATAAAAAATTAGCGCTCTTTAAAAATTCTTTCAAAACATAAAAAAGAACCTTTTTTATTGATTTTCTGTTATTTGATAACTTATTACTTTTGATAACGTTTTCAAAATTTTAAATAAATCGATCAATATCTACAAGGTGTACAGAGCCAACATTTTTTTGAAAAATTCGTTATTAGCAGAATTTCAAGAAAGTCGTGAACATATAAATGTATTAATTATTTTATTCATTTTCACACAATGCTACCAATTATTATAAATTTTTTGGATACTTTTATGTGCGTTTGTCTATCAGAAGATAATCTAAGGTTCAGATTTCTCAAAAACAAAACTGTAGTCCTGGAAAACTGTTTTGGAGCATTTGCAAGAATTTAGAAAACTGCATCTATTCCAAATATGCATATAAAAAGTTGAAAAATGTGTATTAATTTGTTTTGTTTATATAACATTAGTTATTTGAGTTCAAGTATTTTTCCTTACGCTTTAGAAGAAAATGGTAATTTTAATAAATTCAATCTTATCATCTACAATTCTATTTGGATATTTCTGATCAAAACACAGTTAAATTTACACTAAAAAAATTCTTAATTTTCCAATTATATGGTATCGAGATATTTGGCTAAAAAATTGTATTTATATTGGTGAAATTTAACATTTTTTGGGATCTATTTTAAATTCAAATATTGCAGAATAATTTTAAAGGGCTGTAGATTTTTTACATTCTCATCATAATGAGAAGGTATTTGTTTCGAAATCTTTAACCGGCTTTTTTTCTAACAACACTTTTGGGTTTCACCACCGAAAAAAATACTAAGAATATATATTTTCTCGTAGAAAAGCGCCAGTAAAATATCCATAAAAATTTATAACAATTGGAAATTTTCATTAATGAAATACAAATTTTAGAATTTTAAAGTTTCACATTAAAATTTTTTATCTTGAATACTTCATATAACATTTGGATGAGCTAAAATTTTTAATTGTTTAATTGTCAATTGTTTACTTCAGCATGCTTAAAATTTATACTGTTGATTTTGAATGATTTCATTTCCTAAAAGAATTTGATTCGTTCAATGAAATTTTTGCGGAATTCAGTTGCATTAAATAAAAAAACTCTTAATTCGCCGGACAAATAAAAAAATTCGAACCGTCAGAAAATGGGAAAAAAGTGAGAACTTTAAATCATCCGTGAAATCGACACCCATATTTCTATTTAAAAGTTGAAAGTAATGATTTCAGCAATATTTTAAAGTCCACAAATTCCAGACATTGAAGAATTCATTTTCAAATAAAATGTTCTACAATACATTTTATACAAAATATTTGTACTAAGAGTACTGTAAATTCGAAGCCCTTGAAGTTGAATAATTTTTACCAAAAATATCAAATTATATCCTCTGTTTTATATTTTTCGCGATGACTTACGTTATTGTGGTTAGTGTTGAATTTTACCTGAACTGTTGAACCTGTTTCATTTAACCGGAGTGGTTATTATTAAATTACAAAAAAGATTATCAATAAGATGATTGATACAAATCTTTATTCAAATCGTATAATCCGATGTACGATATAAAAATAAATTGAGGGACCTGGTAGTACAACGCACACTCTAATGTTAAAAAAACAGCTTTGTGCCTTGAACATTTTGTTTTTCTTGTTGAGAGTTTACAAAAATTTTATTAAAAAACCTATTAAAATGCAGTATGTTCGTATACGATTTTTTTAATGAACACTTTAGCTCCTTTTCCATTACCTTTCAGAATTCTAAAAAAGATTTACGACGATTTCATTACATGATATTATTATTAATAATTATTCCATTAAAACTTTCACGTTAATACTTATTGAAAATAATTTTAGATGGGATTTTGTTATAATTTTTTAAAAGTTGTTTTGAAAGAGTTGAGCGACTAATTAAAAACGTTTCTTTAAAATTAAAACTCGAGTAAAGTAGAGCAACTGTTATTCATTTTTAAATTATTTGCAAATGATAATAAACTAAGAAATTGCAAGTTACATTTTGTATTCTGTCACGCGAAGCTTTTCCGTGTCTTCTCAATTAGTTAGGAAATGATGAATATGAAAAAATATTTGCATAAGCATTACATCCTAATTAATATATGACGCTTCGTGGAACCAAGTGAAGAGGTGTGTCTCATCTACTTTTCCCTCAAATAAAACCCTGCGTGCCAACACCTATAACGACTATTTTTGTTTGTATATATAGAAATTGTATACACACTATCTCCCGACAAAGCGCACTTTACATGTACAGACGGCATTTAGCGCTCATAAGTTAATGATACCGGACATTCATTAGTGAATGTATTATTAGCACGCTTTTCAGCCGCATAAAACGCCAGTAAAACTTTAGCTTTGAAAGGGTGCTGCCGGTAAAAAGTAACTCCACCATTCATCTTTTAAGCCCTAGACAATTTGCGATAAGTAGTTTAAAACGTCATACATTTTTTATTACTCTGCATATTTAGTGGGAAAAATTCATTTAGGAGAAAGACTAGCTTGGCTAGGGAAGCACTTGGAAAAATATATAGCTAAAATGATTCGATTCTCTACATTCTTTAAGAAAACGGGTCTTTCAAATTAAAATTTTTATTAAAATTATGTATTTAAATGTTAATCAGGATACATATTAAATAAATATCAAGCTTTAAGACATGTGTCAATAATTTTTGAAGATATTTTTTGGGGGGAAATTTCAATAACTCATTCTTTCTTTTTGAAATTCTTTTGGATCATTATATTATTTTGAATAAATGCTAAAGACGTTTAAGACTATTTGGTACTAAGTAACAAACAATGAAAGGCACTTACAATCAGTCAAATGGCAACGGAAAAGAAGATACTTCATCCAAGGAAAATGGGAGCACTGCGAGTGATAAAGATTCTAAACCAGAAGAAAAAAATGAAATTACTGATGAAGGTGGTCAATATTTTCCAAAAGCGAGAGAGCAAGGAACAACAGGAATTCTTCGTTCAGATAGTGGAACAAGTTTTCGACGTGCTACTTTTCTCTTTTCCTCACACCAGGTAAAA
Organism: Andricus coriarius; assembly: GCA_932066315.1. Taxonomy (NCBI): domain Eukaryota; kingdom Metazoa; phylum Arthropoda; class Insecta; order Hymenoptera; family Cynipidae; genus Andricus; species Andricus coriarius. The sequence goes on from CAKNWT010234323.1 coordinate 14,818, forward strand.
ATATTTAAAATTAATTAATTATGATGACTACTCTATAAAAGGATGAAATTGAGCTGCCGGATCGAATAAGGGCATATAAATTTTTTCGGTTCGAGCAGGATGAGTTCTCGTAGTCTTCAAAAAAATTTTCGAACATTAATTTTTGGAAATTCAATTAGTGTAAGAAATTTGCTTGAATTCAGTAAA
>CAKNWT010234349.1:0-12462 GCA_932066315.1 Andricus coriarius
GTTTGCTACTCTAGTTTCCAGTTCTAGATTATTCTGCTACACGAATAATAGATTCCATTTTTTGTTGCTATTCGAAAATGAATTCGGAGCTTTGACCGACTTGGCGCTGGCACAATGGGCGTTTCTTCATCATCTATGTCTAGGGTATCATCTCCAGTAACTTTTATCATGCTGGCTTATCACCTGTGAAAAAACGCAGTGGGATCTCGGACTCATATTATCACTTGCGGTGCGCAGTGTATGTGTAGCGGGCCTAAAGTTTCATGTAGCATGCGTAAAGTTTCATGTCTGTTGCGTAAAGTTTCATGTTGGCCCGGCGGCGGAGTGCGCATGTGCGAAAGTAACTGGGCTGGAAGCGGCCTAATGCTAAATGTCATGACGCGCAATATCGCTCCGAGTTGATATTCCTTTTATAATAAATATACGAACTATATTTACGAATTACACCTACAGTGTTTCATTTTTTTATTACCACGGAAACCTTTTAGTTTTATCCCTTTCATCACCAGTGAATACATCATTACAAGTAAACAAATTTTATATACTATATTTAGCTGCAAATATTTATTCAAATTATAAAACAAGTTTAGGGAATCGTTTAGTTGTTCAAATTATTTAAACAAAGATGATGTAAATTATGGATTAAAGTACCGCATTTGTTTGTTAGTCGAATTCGAAGGTACAGATTGCTTTGCTACGCGATTAATAGATTCCCGATTTTTTTGTTCCTTGAAATTGGAATACCAGGGTTTTTTTCCTATTTGAGTTTAAAGTTCAAAAATTATTCTGCTATACGAATAATAGATTACAGTTTTTTCCTCCTCGAAACTAAGGTTTCAAATTTTTATGTTGCTCGAAATTCAAGTACTGAGTTGTTTGCTACTATAATTCGAAGTTCTAGATTATTGTGTTACAGGAATGATAGATTCTCAATTTTTCGCTCCTCGAAAATGAAGTACCGGATTTTTTTGCTGCTCGCATTTCAAGTTCTAGATTATTCTGCCACACGAATAATAGATCACTGATTTTTTCGCTCCTTGAAAATAAAGTGTCGGATGTTCGTGCTGCTCGAAAAATAGATTTCAAATGTTTATGCTGCTCAAAACTGAAATACTAGATTGTCTTGCAACTTAAATTCGAAGTTATAGATTATTCTGCCACTCGAATTATAGATTCTCGTTTTTTTGCGCCTTGAAATTAAAGTATTGAATTGTTTGCTACTCTAGTTTCCAGTTCTAGATTATTCTGCTACACGAATACTAGATTTCATTTTTTTGCTCCTCGAAGCCAAAGAATTAGACTTTTTTTTTACATGAATTCGACGTTGTAGATTATCCTGCTACTTGAATAATACATTCCCGATTTTTCGTTCCTCGAAAATCAAGTGTCGGATTTTTTGCTACTTGTTTTCCAAGTTCTAGATTATTTTGCTACCCGATTATTAGATTCCCGAATTTTTCGCTCCTGGAAATTAAAGAACTGGATTTTTTTGCTGCTCGAATTGGAAGTAATAGATTATTGTGCTACCCAAACAATACATTCCCGAATTTTTTGCTCCTCGGAAATAAATTGTCGGATTTGTTTGCTACTTGATTTGTAAGTTCTAGATTATTTTGCTACCCGATTCTTAAATTCTCCATTTTTTTGCTTCTCGAAATTAAAGTGCTGGATTTTTTTGCTGCTCGAATTTGAAGTAACAGATTATTCTGCTACCCGAACAATACATTTCCGAATTTTTCGCTCCTCGGTAATAAAGTGTTGGATTTTGTTGCTACTTGATCTCCAAGTTCTAGATTATTTTGCTACCCGATTATTAGATTCCCGATTTTTTTCCTCCTCGAAATTAAAGTACTGGAATTTTTTCGTACTCGAATATGAATTTATAGACTATTCTGCGACACGGATAAAAGATGCCCGATTTTTTGGCTCTCTGAAATTGAAGTACTGGATTTTTTGCTATTTAAATTTGAAGTTCTAGATGATTCTGCTACACGAATAATGGGTTCCTGATTTTTTTGTTTCTAAAAAATGAAGAACTCGATCTTTTTGTTACGCGAATCATAGATTCCCGACTTTTTTGCTTTTCAAAATTATAGTACTGAAATTTTTGCTACTTAGATTTGAATTTATAGATTACTCTCCCAAATGAATACAGAATTTCAGATTCGAGTCGCGAAAAAATCTGAAACTTTATTTTCGAGCAGCAAAAAAACTGTAATATATTATTCGTGTAGCAGAATAATCAATAACTTCTAATTAGAGCAGCAACAAAATCAAGTACTTCAATTTTGAGGAGGAAAAAATCGGGAATCTATAATTCAAGTAGCAAAATAATCTAAAACTTCAAATTCAAGTAGAAAAATAATCTGGTATTGTAGTTTTGAGCAGCAAAAAAAATCCGGAATCTATTATTTGAGCAGCATGTAGATCCAACACTTTATTTTTGATGAGAAAAAAATTGCAAATCTATTATTTGCATAGTAGATGAATTTAGAACTTCGAATTCAAGAAGCAAGAAAATTCAGTATTACAATTTCAGAATACACGAAATAGGGCATCTTTCATTCGAGTAGCAGAATATTGTAGAACTTCGAATTCGAGTAGCAAAAAGTCCAGTTGTTTGGTTTCGAGTAGCAAAAAATCCAATACTTCATTTTCGAATAGCAACAAAAAATGGAATCTATTATTCGTGTAGCAGAATAATCTAGCACTTCGAATTAGAGTAGCAAACAATTCAGTACTTTAATTTCGAGTAGAATAAAAGTCCGATACCTTAGTTTCGAGGGGCATAAAAACTATAATATATTATTCGTGAAGCAGAATAATTTTTCAACTTTTAATTCGAAGAGGAAAAAAATCTAGTACTTCACTTTTAAGGAGTAAAAAAATCGGGAATCTATTTATTGCGTAGCAGAATGATCTGGAATTTCGAATTTGACTAGCATAAAAATCCGAAACTTTAGAAGGAATCTGTATTATCATCGGAGTTGGTAACGATCGATCATGTGTAGATATCATTCACTTTCTGTGAAAATGTAAATCAACAATAACAATAAATAATAATAATAATAATAATCAAGAGAAATTCTTAACGTCTTTTCAGACTAGATGGAAAAAGGTATCTGCTTTCGATCTCTCTAGTAGCTTACTACTTCAAGCACCCGACCGGCAATCGGAAGACCTGATGTTCCATTCCCACCGGAGCAAAGGAGAAAGATGTTTTTTCAGAAACTAAAAAATTTTAATTTATCAATTCTGATACTTTAAGTTAGTGGAGCAAAACAATCGGGAATCTATTATTAGAGTACCTCAATAATCTGGAACATTCGGAGTTTAAATTCAGTTTCAGCTTCAATATAATAGTTAACGATAGTTTTATCATTTGTATAAATATTTGCAGCTAAATATATTATATAAAAAATTCTTACCTTTAATGATGTACACACTGGTGTTGAAAAGTATTGTCTAGGGTACGTAAACTTCAGTCGATTGTCCAGTTATTTTTTTATTTAATTAAATTCGACTCATAAGTTAACTAATACTTACGGAACAAATTATAGAATACAAAAATTTCCAAAAAGTAATCAGTCAATTTGAAGGTCTAAATCATCTTTATATTGTTTGAGAATGTTTTTATATTTGAGAAACTTTTCAGTTACGAGATGTTGATACGTTTCACTTAGGGTTAGTTTTTTATGACATTTCATATTGACCATCGCAGAGCAAAAAAGAGCAAAAGTCAGTCAAAAGTAGTTTTCGGGGTAAATCATAGTAGGGGTGAATTGTCAAGTGTTAAATAATTAATTTAGAGTTCTGAATCATCTTTACGTAGTTCAAGGTTGTTTTCACACTTTTAGAACATTTTTGGTCAAGAGGGGTAGGTATGTATGACTTGGGGGTAGTTTTTTGAGACACGTATTATATGTTATCGGAGAGCAAAAAAGAGCAAAAAATTCGCACCAACTGTGTTTTATGAATATTATTGTTTTTTATATGTTTGATAAGTATATGTAAGTTCCGCTACGTAAATCTATGTAAAAGGGTAATTTTCGGGGGAAATTATAGAAAGGGTGAATTGTCAAGTGTTAAATAATTTATTAAGAGTTCTGAATCATCTTTACGTAGTTCAAAGTTGTTGTTATACTTTTAGAACATTTTTGATCACGAGGGGTAGGTATTTATGACTTAGCGGTAGTTTTTTGGAAAACGTATTATATGTTTTCGGAGAGCAAAAAAAAGCAAAAAAATGTACCCTAATTGTTTATTTAATTATAATAATTTTTAGTCAGTTATCATAGGTGGGGGTGCTGAGTGGACGTCGTGCTAGCGCCGCCACCCTTAGCTCGGAAGCTTGAAGAGCAAAAAAAAATTTTTCAGCATAGAATTTGCAAAAAAAGCAAAAAAATATGGCGTTTTCCAGTTTTCATTTTGCCTTGGTGGCGGCGGTGAGTGGATGAACCTCTTGAATTTTGTACCTTGACTTCAACTTGTGTCATGCAAGGAAACTTGTGACAAAAATCTAAAATTCACAGGACGTTATATTTGAAATCTTGTCTTTAATTTAGTCCAATAAAATGTGAAAAATCTTTACGGGTTCTCGAGATATAACTAAAAATGTCAAAACGTGTCTGCGTCGAGTTTCAGTCGGCGATCACCGGATTTTTCGCCTCAACTTCAACTCGTGCTATGAGTTAAAAAATTGTGCGGAATGAATTTGAAATTTACAGGACGCAATATTTGAAATATTATGTTAAATTTAAACCAAGAACATTTTAAGAATTTTTAAGTATTTCCAAGATGTGACTAAAAATGTTTAAGCGCATTTGCGTCGAGTTTCAGTCGACGATCACTGGGTTTTGTATCTCAACTTCAACTCTTTTTATGGGGTAAGAATGGTGTGGCATATACCTGAAATTTACAGAAAGCAATCCATGGAATCTTAACTTTAATTTTACAAACTTCTTACGTTGCATACTTTAGAAATTTTTAGAAATAACTCTACTAGGTGTCGTGGAATTTCATAGTTTTTCTAATGGTTTAAAAAAAAAGTCTAGCTACATTTCCGACGCAGTTATCATGCTTCGAACTTATAGTTTTGATTAGCATATATACAGCGATTTTTAAGAAACTCTGATGAACCAATATTTTGGCCATCTACATTTTTCCATTTTTAAAGCAAAATTAATTATACACTGAAATCTCGGTTTAATCGCTCTCGGTTTACCCGGCGTCTGTCGAGTTTAGCATGATTTATGGTCTCATCATGCACTGCCATAACTATCGACATGACAAATGCGAAGTTACTGACCAAAACATAACCTGTTCTTACTTCTCCCAGACTGATACATCACTTTCTACCTGCGCTTGAGATTTTATGACTCTCGCTTTAGCCGGAGCTCTCCCGAGCTGCCAGTTAAACCGAGATTTCAGTAATAATAATAATTTCTGCTGAAGAAGTGAAGAAAGTTATCGCTATAACTAAGAACTTTTCAGCGCCAGGGCCAGATTAAATCAACAACTTTTGGTGGAAGAAGTTCACTTCTGCGCACCAACATCTAGCTCGTATATTTACTACTTTCTTAAACGGAAAACAAACCATCCCGCAGTGGCTAGTGGAGGGATGCACGGTATTGATCCCTAAGACCGGAGATTTGTCAAGTCCACAGAACTACAGGCCCATAGCTTGCTTAAAGACCAGCTACAAGCTATTCACTGTTATCCTCAAAGAGAGGATATTTACATCTATCGAGCCGGTATGGAGTGCAATAATTGAACAACGTGGATGCAAGTGAGGGCTGGCAGGTTGCAAGGAAAACCTGTTAATAGGCAGGTGTGTTACCGAAGACTCGATCAGGTACCGATGCAATCTGTCCATGGCTTGGATTGACTACCGTAAGGCATTCGATAACGCGAACCATGAGCTACTTATTAAGCTCCTTGAGTGCCTGAAGGTGCATCCAAAAATAGTGAGATGCGTAAAAGAGCTTATGCTCTTGTGGCGGTCAAGATTTGTCATAACTTCTGACAAAATACAATTGACTGCCAGCTATATCACATATAAGAGGGGGGTCTTCCAAGGAGAGTTTATAAGTCCGATACTTTTCTGCATCTCCCTCTTGCCTCTATCTATTGTCCTCCGAGGTAAAAGCTCTGGATAGCTATGTGGTTTGCCGAACAGAAGAGAATATAAGGTCAACCACCTTTTATACATGGACGACCTTAAGCTCTTTGCTTCCTCGGAAGAGGATCTTAACATCCTTGTGGAGGCGGTGAATAGGTACTCCGAACCGATTGGCATGCGCTTTGGACTGGACAAGTGTGCCTGCGTCCACCTGCACCAAGGTCGACTAGAAAATACACCATCGCGTGACGATCAGGATGTTCAACTAATAGGCGGATATACCATTCAACATCTTGGTAATGGAGAAACATATACATATCTTGGAATACCGCAAGCGGAAACCCAAAATTTGCGTGTGTTAAAAACGACCCTTGTAAAAACGTATCGCCAAATGCTAAGAAAAATTTGGGCTTCCGAATTATCTAGAAAGAAAAAGATACAGGCGACCAATATGCTGCCCCGAAAAAGTATCCAGAGGATGTTGTCTCGCATAAGTTGCCCGCTCTTGCTTACCTTCTAGGACAGAAGGGGCAGACGTAGATGACGTACACATTCCAGTTGCGACGGGGTTGATTGCCTCAAGGAACCATGAGCGTAGCTTCCAGAGCCTGCAACTTCTCACAATCTATAATTAAGTAATAATAAAGTAAAAACAAAGTATAAAAGTAAAAAAAAGGGAAACCAAGGTAACCGTTTATTAATATCAGATAAATTGTTATTTTTTTAAATAATTCCCAGGCTTTTCATTTCATAATTCTGAAAATTTTCTGGTAATTTTTTGATTTGTTGTTTTGTAATGCTATTCATTCAGAAATGATTTTTTCTATTAACAAAACTCAAATTTTAGATCATTGTATTATGAAAGGGCATAGCAGGATAAGCATGTGTGTGCTGCCCCCGGCCCGATCAGGTTAATATTTTCATCATAAGATGGCATCATTTGGTAGTGAAATACCCTGGAGTCTCATCTCCCAGAAATGATTTTTATGGGAGTTATGGGGTTTAGCAGGAAAATCGAAAGAGTAATTTTTGTTGAGAACGGCTTGACCGATTTTGATGAGCAAAAAATATGTTTTGGGACTCAATAGTAGGATGCTGGAAAAAATTGATGAACTTTTTTATAAAATAATAACCTCAACAAAATTTGTTTAAAAATTTTGAAATTTGTTCTTATGGGGTTTGTTCCGAGTACCACTTTCATCTTTCACCAAAAAAACCTTCAATTCATGTTCTAAAACGTATTTGATCCCGAAAAGGATCGAAGAGCTAGAGCATAGTTAGAAAAAATTAAAACCGTGAGTGCACCGTACAATGGATGGTGCACATTGTGAAAGGGGTATGTAGAGCAACGACTATTACAAAAAAATATTTGGGTTCTTCCGAATTTATTTGACACCTAGTTAAGAGTTCAAAATTTATTAATCTGGATCATTAATGTACTAAAATAGTTCCCTTGTCTATGTGAAACCCATTTCATGGGGTACTTGATTATCGTGAGTCCTGTTGCCTCTGACGAACCTGGGTGCTTGATCCAACTATCCGATGTCGGGAATAGGACACATACAAAAAAACAAATGACTATCGCTGAAACACTTCGTGAAGAAACAAATCCTGTGACGCTGAAAAGGGCTTTCAACTCCAGTGAAAGAACAGACGCTATTGAAGAATAAAAAAAACAACGAAAAAACAAGTGAATGTTGCTGAAACAGTTGAAGTGGCGGAACAAATCAATATCGCTGAAGCAGTTGGTGACGAAGTATATTCTGTAACGCTGAAAAGGACTTTCAAATCCAGTGAAGGAACAGACGTTATTGAAGAATGAACAAACAACGAAAAAACAAGTCAATGTTGCTGAAACAGTTGAAGAAATAAATAGTAACGTCTGTTCCTTACCTGGAGTTGAAAGCCCTTTTCGGCGCCGCAGGATTTATTTCGACACCAACTGTTTCAGGGATATTAATTTGTTCCGCCACTTCAACTGTTTCAGCAACGTTTACTTGTTTTTTTCGTTGTTTTTTCATTCTTCAATAACGTTTGTTCCTTCAATGGATTTGAAAGTCCTTTTCAGTGTTACCGAATTTTCTTCGTCACCAACTATTTCAGCGATATTCATTTGTTCCGCCACTTCAACTGTTTCAGCAACGTTCACTTGTTTTCTCCTGGTTTGGTCATTCTTCAATAACGTCTGTTCCTTCACTGGAGTTAAAGCCCTTTTCAGCGTCGCAGGATTTGCTTCGTCACGAAGTGTTTCTGCGAGATTCATTTGTTTGTCCGTATGCGTCCCATTCCCGACATCGGATAGTTGGATCAAGCACCCAGGTTATTGAGAGGCAAGGGGACTCACATTTTTTCCTGCAGCCCGGTGTTTGTGAGATTCTCAATCTCTTCTATCACTTGCATAATTGATGTTTTCTATATACCACCCAATGCAAGTATTACGAAGTACTTTGATGTGTGTACGGCGTGCGAAGACGTACTGGGTTCTTTTCCCGAAGCTACCGTCTCTATCCTTGGGGATTTTAATATGCCCTATGCTTCCTGGAGCGTAAACTGTGATAATTGTCCAAGCTGCATTCCTAAACATGGTTCACTGCAAATGCAGATTGGTATGTTGAATTGCGTCTCTGATTCTCTTGAATTTTTGAATTTATCGCAAATCAATAATAGAAACAATGCGCAGGGTTCCATTTTAGACCTTGTTTTGACCAATGTTACTAATCTTGAAATAAAAATAGCAGCCGAACCGCTTTTACCCATTGACAGATATCACCCTCCGCTTTCCTTAGATCTTAGTATAAATAGGGGCACTGATGAAATGTATAACCGTAATGATTCTATTATTACAGTTACGATTTTAAGTCGGCAAAAATTACTGCGATCAATAAATTCCTATACAAGGTCGATTGGAAAAATCTATTTGACAACACTGAAGTTGATTCTGCGCTTAAAATTTTATACACGTACCTGTATACTGCCTTTGATTATTTTTTTCCTTTAAAAACGATAAAATCTTCCAGCTACTCACCGTGGTTCACTAGTGACCTTAAATACCTTGTCATAGCGAAGAAAGAAGCACACTTGGCTTATAAGAGGTCTCGTATCTGAGATTTTCACAACTTAGGGCTGAATGTGAAACAATATCTAACACGTGTTACCATAATTTCATAACTAGAAGCGAAAGTTTCAGTATTAAGAATCCTAAGTCTTTTTGGAAATTTGTCGATTCGATGCATGGTACTAAAAGTTTGCCCAATAACATGTTCCTTGGGAACGAACAGGCCGATACAAGTGATTTAGGGCTGAACTTTTTGCCTAGCACGTCAAATCTGTTTATGGTGTACTGTCCACTAATGAAGTCCAATTTCCGTTAACTGATACAATTGATTTACCAAGTATTAAAATTAACCGGGATGAAATTAAGAACAATCTAATAAAACTAGATGTTAAAAAAGGTGCTGGTCCAGATGGTGTACATCCTTATCTCATTAAGTCGTGTTGCTCATCATTGGTTTTTCCAATGTATCTCATATTTAACATGTCAATCTCAAATGGTTGTTTTCCTCAAGAGTGGAAAAAAGGTACCGTTACTCCGGTTCACAAATCTGGAAATCGCAGTGACGTTAGAAACTATCGACCAATAACTACACTAAGTACCTTAGCTAAAGTTTTTGAGTGCATCATTTATGATCAATTGTACTTAGCTTCAACGAACACCTTTATTGATGAGCAGCATGGCTTTTTGCGGAGGAGGTCCACTGTGACTAATTTATGTTCTTTTACGCACTTTGTATCACAGTCTATGGAATCCGGCTACCAAGTGGATACGATTTGTACAGATTTCTCAAAGGCTTTTGATACAGTCGATCATAACATTCTGGTGGCGAAGCTCAGATCCTTAGAATTTGGATCTAATTTTCTATCTTGGATCTCAAGTTACTTGAGTGGCAGATTTAAATCCGTCCGAGTTGAAGATAAATACTCCAACCCATTCCACGCAAAATCTGGGGTGCCGCAGGGGTCACATCTCGGGCCGCTCTTTGTTGTCCTTCTTGTCAATGATGTTGGTTCCGTCTTAAAATGTTGTTCCTTTTTACTCTATGCCGATGACTTCGAAAATGTTTAGAGTGATTCGCTCCCTCTTGGATTACATTGAACTGCAAAATGGTCTGAACCGATTGCAGGATTGGTGCGGTCTAAGTGTGTTTAGGCTAAACAGTAAAAAATGCTCAATAATATCCTTATCGCAGAAAAAAGTAATGATAAGGCATGAGTACATGATTGGCCATGAGGTTCTACTCTGGGTGGGACTGGTGCGTGACCTGGGGCTTCTCTTGGACAAACAACTTTCCTATATCATATTTTCGGCCAGACAATTAGGAATGGCAATGAATAGGCTAGACCATAAATACGATGGAATAAGATTGTTGTTAAACATCCCGAAAATAGCGTCAAGATTTGTATGTTCCGACGTATCCTTTCTGTTGAATATACTCGATAACAAAATTAATTGTGCTGCCATTCTCGCAGAGATTAAATTATATATACCTGCAATGACTCTCCGTAATATTATACATTGAGTGTAGTTCCGCCGATGAGACTTAAGCGGCGTTGCTTGGCTTTGGCGTGGCTTATAGGCAGTGGCGTGACTTATACGAAGCTTCTCAGGAAACCTGAAAGTAGTTCTGCCAACTTAATTCTTGTCGTCGATAGGAGAGAATTCTAGTTTGCCTTGATCGCGGCAAATTTTAAAGTTGGCAGCACTACTTCCACGCTTCCTGAGAAACTTCCTATAAGCCACGCCACTGCCCATAGGCCACGCCACGCCGCTTAAGCCACACCGGTGGAACTACACTCTATGAGTGTAGTTCCACCGATGAGGCTTAAGCGGCGTTGGCATGGCTTAAGAGACGAAACAAAAATTAATAGACAGAAGTTGTTCAAAGTTGTTAATCAAGCACTTTTTGGCATCAAGCAGCGTCGATTTGATCGAACAGAATTTTTTTTATCTGAGCATACCTATAACAGCTGTGATGGATATTTCGGATTGATTGAGAAAGAGCGCAAATTGCATGAAATCAGCAATGACCCGCATCATTGGATAGCCATTATCAAAGAATCCAAAAAAAAAAGATCAAAAATTTGAGGTCACTAAAATGTAAACCACAGACTTTGAGTCATCACAGGAGTTGCAACCACTAATCGTCAATCGCAAGGTCGACATGCACAAAGAAAGAATCAACTGGCTCAAAATCAGATCCACCAAACTCGATTGAGAGAGATCATTTGTTCTTTATAGGATATACGACGGCGAAAAGACCCGCATGGCCGACATCGCGCAAAGAACAACTATAACTGATCAATTAGTAATTTTCGTTTTACTAATCTAATTAATACAATTCTACTAATTGTCAGTGACTCAATTCCAGCTACAGCAATTAGTAGAATTCAACTGGCAATCAGTTATATTTTACTAATTCAAATTTAGAGAGCAAGTTTATCTTTAAATTATATCAATGTTTTCAAATGAAAAAAAAGGCTAAAAAATTTCACACACACATATATAATTAAAAAATAAGGTTTAACAACCACCGCAGGGTCTCACTGGGAGCAACTGCCATCTAAAAAAAATGAGACCGGATCCCAGTAGGACCGCGGTAAAGCACATTCATGGCCACGTGTCAAAACCGTGATGGGTGGTCACAGGACACGATGGAATCATAACGACAGACCAGCGAAACCCTCGTGTGTTTTGAGCACACGATTTTTGGCAATTTTTGGCACGCGGGTATGGCTTTAAGGTTACGAACCAGTGATAGTTTCGCACCTCCGAGAGCACCTATCATAAGGACAATTACTTGTACCGAATATTTTGGGTACAGTCTTCGCAGCTCCCTTTTAAGGTCTTGATATCTTTCCTCCTTTTCTTTATCCTTGGCAGAGATGCTGTATTCTGACGGGGCCGAGAATTCGATCACGAATATAGTTCATTTCTCGAAATCTTGGAGAACAATGTCAGGCCTCGAGTGTGCAACGGAGACTGCTGTCCGAAAATCGTAGTTCCAGAAAATTTGGCACTTCTCGTTTTGGACAATTGACTCTATTTCCCTTGGAGCGTTCGGCAGGGCAGAGTCGCGGCCAACATCGTAAGAGCGACAAAGATGGTAATAAAGGACTCTTAGGGCCGCATTATGTCTGTAGATGTACGTCGTTCCTGCGTGGGTGGGACACCCTGATAGTATGTGTTCCAGGTACTCAGCGTGTGCATCACACGCTCTGCATCTATCGCTCGGAACTTCTTGACATAAAATGCAGTCACGGTATGCTAAGGTGGAAATGACACC
>CAKNWT010234369.1:0-12604 GCA_932066315.1 Andricus coriarius
TCTATGAAAATTTTCTCAGTGAAACTGTATTAAATCTTAACCACACAAGACTTGTATCAAATACTACGTTCCAGAATTTTGAAAGTTTTTATCTAAATCTATTTTTCAACCAATCTTATACTTTTCTAGCAACATTTTCCCATTAAAACTCTATCAAATATCTTCCACCAAGGTTTTATTTAATTCTATGTCTCTAAATCTCGAAAATTCACATCAAATACAAATCTGCAGACTTGTATCAAATCCTATTTTCTAGAATTTGGAAGATTTCCATCGAATTCTACTCCTCGAAAAATCGGTTACTTTTCTACCAAAATATTTTTATTAAGACTATCAAATCGTATGTAATGAGAACATTTTGATAGGAAAGTATAACATTTCTCGACGGATACAATTTGATAGAAATTTTCAAGATTCTGATACATAGGATTTGGTAAAAGTCTTAAATGGATAAGATTTTATAGAATTTCAATAATAAACTTTTGATAGAATAGCTGAAGATTTTTTGACGGATAGAGTTGGATAAAATCTTCCAAGATTTTTTAACGTAATATTTTATGCAAGTCCCGTGCTAAGAATATTTAATAGAATTTTAATGAGAATCTGTTGAAAGAAAAGTATAATAAGTTTTCTTGATGGATAGAATTTCATAGAAATTTCCGAAATTGTGGAAGATAGGACATGGCACAAGTTCCGATTATACCAATATTGAAGTCTTTATAACATTATATGTAATAATCCTTTATTATAATTACTAAAGTTTATGGTTATACAAATTTTGCAATCAAAAATGTTTTTAAAACAGGGGAAATAGGGTGACTTTGTACGAAAATGGGGGAATAATAATGACATAAATACTTTTAAATAAAATTAATGCAGATATCATATTGAACTTGACATAAAATGCTTTAAAATCCTAAGACTTCAAGTCGAATTATATTGCATTTTCAAAAACAAAGTTGACTTTTTTTACCAAAAACATTAAATTTCAAAAAAAGAATGAACTTTTAAAAAATGTGTTGAGTTTGTAAGCTAAGAAGTTATATGTTGTAGAAAGCAGTTGAGTTGAGAACAAATGGTTTAAATTTCGAACAAGAACAAGGAACCTTCAACCAAAAGCAGTTGCATTTTCAACCGAATATGTAGGATAATTTTGAAGCTAAAACGACAAATTTTTCAGGAGACAGTTGAATTTCTAAGAAAGCAGTGTAATTTTCAACCAACAAAGAAGAATTTTTAAACAGGTGATCGAAATTTTAAACAAGATATACATATTAAACCTGAACGAAAAAAGTTGCATTTTCAACCAAATAGTTGTAGTTCAGCTAAGAATGATGAATTTTCAACTAGAGGAAGATGACTTTTCTTCCAAAAAAGATCAATTGTCAATTACAAGAAAGAATTTTTTATCCAAAATGAAGAATTTTTAAGAAAATAGTTGAATTTTCGACCAAAAACATGACTTTTCAGCGAAATAGTTGAATTTTCAACAATGGTAGGATTTTTAAACAAAACTGATTAAACTTTAACCAAAAACAGTTGAATTTTCAACCAAATGATTGCATTTTTAAGCCAAGACGACGATTTTTTAGAAGGTAGTTGAATTGTCAACCAAAAAATTACATTTTCAACCAAATTCTAGAATTTTCAACCAAAAGGAATAAACTTTCAAAGAAATATAGTTGGATTTTCGTCTTGGGTTCTGTGAATTAAGTTCCCATTTGAACCAAAAAAAAACGAGAATAAAGGAAAAAAGGGAAATCTTCTTGAAATATATGAACAGAAACCGAATTGTGTAAAACGGGGTAAAGAGGGGAATAGGGGAAAGAGTGTAAAGTCGGCGTTGTACTAAACTGTTAAATCCACGGATTTTCTGTAGGGTTGCTTTTTAAAAAATATTACATTTGAGTATCGATTTACTCTTCCCTCCATATAACAGATCGCTTATGTAAAGGAATTACTTCCTACATTAGTTATATAATTTATTAAGACTGATTTTGAGACCCTGAGTGAAGTGAAAAGTTAACTGCAATGAGCTTCAAAATTTTGCTTGTCGTTTACTTTTATATTGTGAAAAATCGTGTAAAGAATTTTCAGTTTACTTTTCAGAGGTTCAAATTGAATGTGCTGGATAAAAACGAATTGACCGTTTCTCCCTCAGGACTTTGACAAGGTCTAGAACGGGAAGCTGGATAGTTGCTTCACGGTGTTTGATCTCCAAAACTTCTTCCCTAGACTGTTCAACTCAGTTCTAAGCGTTCGCAACTCTCGGCTGAGTATTAGATGGAAACTTTATGAAACTCACTACCATGGCCAGTGTGCTGAGGAAGGGTCGATTTTTTATTAGAGAAAAAGAAAAACTTAGTGGGAAGTGCAGTTCAGTTCAGAGTGGCACGAAGAACTTTCGCCAAGTTCGCACCCCCGTTCACAAAGTTTGTCTTTCAAAAATCAGTTCCTCGGAATTTAATGAATAAAGTTTCAAAAAAGTGGATCACTTCTTATTGGTCCTTAAACCACTCCTTACTTAAGATTTAACTATTAAAGTAGTTGTCGTTTTGAAAATCAAATCCATGAAAAAAATAGTTCGTCTATGATTTTGAGAATCAAAATGATATTACTAATGATTTTCATTTCAAATAAAAAACATTATTTTTACTAACAAAAATTGAAAACTTGTAAAAAAATGTATTTTAACTATTTTTTTATAATCGGACCACCAAATATTCCTTATTTTCTTTCTTCTTTCTTTGTATAGTTTTTAAAAAATATTTTGAATGAAAATATGTGCATATATGCTTGTCCAAATTAGGTCGTCCTTTGTTCTTGGAGTTTCATCCTTTTTAAAAAGACCCCGTACTAAATGTACAAAATGGCTCTGCGTAGATTTCGCTTAAACTTTGTAATTTTGCATAATCTACAAAATTACCAACCTAAAGCCAAATCCACGAAAAGCCATTATGTGTACATTTAGTACGGAGTGCTTTTTAAGAATTTCATGAATAGAGTTAAAAATATTGTACCAAGAGATTTTTAACAAAAGAAATATTTCCAACTGCAACGGTACAGTTCAATACGTCTCAAAAATAATTTGATATTTCACACTCCTTCTCTTTTTGCATCGATTCCCATTTTTTAAAGAATTATTATTTTTCCCCTGTTTTCAAGAAGTTGAGCATTTTCCCTATTTTTCATATTTTTTCGTTTAAATGCGAACTAAATGGATTGACCCCAAAAATAAAATCCATCTATTTTTGGTTGCAAAGTTTCCTTTAACGTTTGGTTGAAAATACTACTGATTTTAAAATCTAATTATTTTGTTGAAAATGCAACTATTCTATGAAAAAGTCATCTTTTTGGTCAAAAATGGAACTACTTAGTTAAAAGTTGAACTACTTTGTTAAAAATTAATTTTTGTTGCTAGACGATTCATCTGTTTGGTTGAAAACTTAATTATTCCATTTAAAAAAAATTAATCCCCTTGATAAAAAAATCAACTTTTTGGGTTGAATGTTGAACTCTTTTATTGAAACCTCATTTTTTTAAAGATTAATTATTTTAGTTGACAATTCATTTGTTTGGTTGAAAATGTAACTGTTCTGTTGAAAATTCGTGTATTTTGTTGTTAATAATTAATTTTTTAAACTGAAAATTGGTCTTTCATAGTTGAAAATTCAACCATTTGGGTAAACATTCATGTACTTTGTTAATAATTTGTCTTTTTTGGGAAAAAGTTAATCTAGTTGGTTGAAAATTTATCTTTTTTCGTTGATAATTCAACTACTTGCTTGAAGGTCTAACTACTTTGTTAAATATTTATTTATTTTAATATTCACCGTTTTGGTTAAAAATTTAACTTTTTTGTTGAAAACCCATGTTTTTGTTTGGCTAAAAATTAATTTTTACATTCTCATCAGAGAAGGTATTATATTAACGTAAAATTGTATCCCCCTCCGTTTTTGACAAATTTCGACGTTTTGAGACCCTCTAAGCCCAAAGAACAGTTTTTTATGAATGTGTCTGTCTGTATTTCTGTCTGTGAACACGATCACTTTTGAAAGAATCAGTCTATTACATTGGCTTTCGGCACACTATTTTAGTGTCTGAAACTGAAGGTCAAGATCGTTAGCCATTCATCTTGGATAGAAATTCAAAAAGATAGAGCATTTTCAAAATTGTATAGACCATTTTTTTCAAGATTTGACAATTATATGTAGGGATATTTGCTGTACTCGGAAATTTGAACAATTTATCCTCACGACTTTTTCAGGTGAAAATAAAATTATCAGAGTTATAGCATTTTCGAAATTCAAAAAAACAAACGAAAATTTTGAACCAAACAACGCAGAATATGAAAAAATGTCATTTAAAGAAAAACATTACTTTTTGAAAGCCTTCAAGATTATCATAATAACTTTTTGAATTTTCTTGAGAAATCGAAAATTAAATTTTGATCTCTCAAAAAATAATGAAAATTCCAAAATTTAATTTTGCGGTCAAACTATGCAAGATGTGAAAAAATATGAAAAGACGAAAATTGTGCGCCCAAAAAAGATCTACACATTTTTTATTGATTACTTTTTGATAGGACGCGCAGTTTCTGTTTTATTCACTATAAAACAACACTAAAAATAAACAAATTAAATTTTTGGACAAACGACATATTCTACGAAAAACATGAATAGATAAAAATTATGCACCCAAAAATGATCTACAAATTTTTGAGCAATTACTTTTTGATATGACGCGTAGTTTCTGTTTCAATTGTGAAAAATAAAAAAAATTAATTTTTTGGAAAAACAACGAAAGATACGGTAAAAAAATTAATAGACAAAAGTTATACACCCTGAAGAAATCTATAAATATGTTAATTATCACTTTTTTATAAGACGCGAAGTTTTTGTTTTATTCATAAAAAACAACATTAAAAATAAAAAATACAATTTTTTGAACAGACACAAGCTACGAAGAAAGATGAATGAGCAAAAAATGTGCGCCCAAAAAAGTTCTACTTCGTATAATTTACTTTTTGGTAGGATGCGCATTTTTGGTTCAAATCGTAAAAAATAACATTGAAAATAAACGAATTAATTTGTTGGAAATGACACAAGGTGCAATAAAATGTTAATTAACAAAAATTTTTCTTATAGGATGCGCACTTTTTTTAATTATAAAAATTAAACTGTTTTTTTTAAATCCGTCCCTTTGGATTGAAGATTTATCTTTTATGATGGAAAAGTCATCTTTCTTAGTTGAAAATTCACCTTGCTTGATAGAAAATGAACTTTTTTGTTGAAAATTCAAATGTCGAAAAAGTTCGTCGTTTTGGCTTGAAAATTTAACTATTGGGTTAGAAGTTCAACTATTTTGTTAAACATTTTTCTGCTTCAAAGTTCAACTTGTTGTCAATTCAACTATTTGATTGAAAAATTAATTTTTTTGGGTCGAAAATTCACCTATCGTAATAGAAAATCTTTTTTGGTTAAAAATTCAACTAATTTGTTAAAAATTAAATTTATTTCGACTTAAAATCTTAGAAATTTAAAGCGTTTCATATTGAATGCAATATGGAATCTACATTCATTCTATTTAAATGAAATTATTTTTTTCCTATGATTTGCCTATTTTCATGAAAAATCACCCTTAAAATACGTAATAATAGTGTTCTGAGAGAATTTTGGTCTACGTCACTTTTCAGGGGTGAGGGAGCAAAAATAGGTACCTATCAATTTTTTTTAAATGTGAAAATAGTTCGGCTAAAAATTTTTCTTTTTTCTTAAATTCTTAGGAACACGTGCAGTCATACTACTGCACACGCACTCAAAAACATGCGTCACAATTATAAGATATCTAGACATGTTTAAACTTTTTTTAATTTCTTTTTCTCATTTTTGTTTTTCCCTGCGAAACTTTGATAAATTCCATAGATTAAAAAGTTTGCAAAGTTTTTTTTTAAGCCAAAATTTTGAAACATAAGAATAAAAATCGACGTGATATAAGCAGAGTTAAGTACTACAATTTCATGCTTCACGAATATTCATAATATACATCCCGTTTTTATGACGTCAGAAATTATATAATACAAGTCACCAGACACAAATCAACTCATGTTTTCGGAATAAAAACAAAAATATAATCCTTTGAGTTTCAAAAACCGTGTTGAAGTGCAAAAAGTCATCAAGGATTTATAAAGAATCCTACTGGAAAGATAAGAATTAAATTTTGCAGAAGCGAGAAATTTATATAGTAACGGTGCATAATTTGCAGCAAGAACTTGATTTTGCATTCGTGCAATTCCATTTCACCTGACAAATACGAGAGAGCGAAGAGAAGCACAGGAAGGAAAGCAATCTGATTTCTCATTTATAAACCCTAGGGGCAATGAACAGATGAACTTTGCATTCTTACGAATTTATAAAAACAAGAAATGCGCCAGAAGGATAATATGCGGAATACTATTCTACTCTTTTAATTCAAGTCCGATGGTATCCTTTACCAGAACTTTTGTACCATGAAATTTTTTTCGGATTTATTATTCATTTATTCTATAATTGTTCGGTATTTATTTCGATCCATAACAAATAAGATGTATCTCTGTAAAAAGAGACAAGTTAAGGAAATAAGATCAATTTGCAAAGGAATTATAAATAAACTGTTTTTGACACAAGAGGACTCAAATAAATCTATTTCTTATTTGATATTCCGAAACATTTTTCTGAGATATATGTATTTTTAAAACTTTCTCACAGGAAAAAATGGTTTATAAAGATCAGCGATCAGATAATAGGCGAAATGTGTGACGTCAATGATGATGTCACGCCTGTGAGAATTGGACAATAGAAGTCGTGTGAGTGAACGACCTTGCAAGGTTATTCTTCACTCACTGGGCGAATAGACCGTAAATTTTACTTAAAAAATTTAAATGATAAATTAGTTGAGATTTCCTCAAATACCAACATTAAATTTGGGGTTATTTAACCCTAATTAGTCACACGAGGTGAAATTCACCCTTAAAACGTTTCGAGCTCCTCGTAGAGGAGCTCCTTACCTAAACTTCAACGATTTAAAAAAAAAATTAAACAATTAATTTTGGTCACAAAAACTAAAAGATCATCTTTTGCACTCCTTAAATAACACCAGGTAATTTTTTTAGATTTTTAGGACTCATTAGGACCCAGTGTGACAATTATGCGATTCTAATGAAGTGTGACTAATTAGGGTCAAAATAATATACTGGGACATACACTGGGATACAGTGGTTTCTTAAGAAAAGCGCGAAGGCTGTACAAATTCCACGTTCAGAAATCTGGGACTTGTCGAGGGAGTTATGACATTTTTTTGGCCAATAGAAAAGAAGGAAATAATTTTGAATTATGTATATAACTGAATTAAAAAATATATTGTTTGAAATCATTGAATAATTTTTTAAATACAAAATGTATGAATTTCACTAAAAACATCTACGATGCAAAAAATTCCATCAACTGAAAAGTTATCGGTACAATCAACATAGTTTATTAAATCAAAGTTTGCCAAGTACACTGGAGTCCCGCTTTACCGGCTGTTTCAGGGCTCCCCTCAATGGTCTTCACGGCAAATCGAGGCTCTCCCAACCGTAAACAATCAGGGCCGTGTAAACCATTCCTGTTGGAGTTTGGTCCTAAAAAAATATTTTCTTTGTATTTTTGCAATTTTAGTTTCATAATATCATAATGAATGTCAACATGTCTGAGATCGAAAATCAAACTTTATCAAAGTACTGATCTATAAGTATGTACGTATATATATCAGGGTGGACACTTAAATTAAAGAAAATAATTCCCGGGCATTTCCCGGTTTTATCTCTGTTCGAAAACATTTTTTGAGGTCAATAAAATTAAAAAATTAGAACCCTAAAGCTAAACATTTATCCATTGGAAGTAATAAAAAATAAACTACAAATTAAAGTTGGAACTCTTGAATGTCAAACTTTTTAATTTGGAGCTGAAAAGTTTTTTAATTCAAAAATGTTTTACTCGAATGCTCAATAATTTACACGTATAAAATGGAAGGTATAAGCAATTTCCAATTTAACAATTTTAAATGAAATGCAGAGAAACTACAAAATTTAGAATTTTGAACTTCTATAAATTATAGAGTTCAAAGATTCAATGTTCAATTCAATGAACCTTAAAAATTTCAAAATTATATTATTTTAAGCAATTTCAAGCTAGAAATATTGAAAATTTAAAAATACAAAAATCGTTTAACTGTACACTTCGTAAATCGGAAGTTAAATTATTTTCATTTTAAATAGATAAAACATCTTTGAAAGGCTTCAAAATTTTATTTCCAAATCTTGAGAAATCTAGAAGTTGTTTTAAATTTTTTCAGAACTTCTAAATATTTTAATATATAATCAATGTTAAATGATAAACGTTTATAAATCAATATTTGAAAAAGGTTTAATACGCCAAACATAACCTCAAAACAGACTTTTCTACTTTATAAATGATATGCATTCAACTTCTCTGAAACAAAAATAAACTAAATATTTGACTGAAATGAGAATCAAAATTTTGGTGTTACCATATTATCACTTGTTTTCAAAGATTTTTTCTTTAAATATTTATAACTTTACACTTTACATATTTCTTAAGGTTGTATTCAAGTCCCATCCCCGTACAAATAGTAGAGTTCCGTAGGCCGCCGTCGAACCATGCTATATTGAAAAAATTTCCCAGGCTGACATGCTGAAAATTTCAGTGCGCTATAGCGCACTAAAATTTTCAGTATATAAGCCAGTATACTGGCTTAGAATTCGTAATATGTGTGCATACGTATAGTCACCACTGCTGCATGCCAGCGGCAGACTCGTACATCGTGCAACGTCGCGAATTCACGTACGCTTCCAAGCTGGTTGCATGTGCGAGTGTGTGTGGCGAGTGCGTACAGCAAACAAGCTGGAGAGAGGGAACAGTGTTGCCGGGTCGCTACGTTACGTTACGTTTATCCGTTTGAAAGTCACTAAAATTTCAATGTTTTTCATTAAATTATCTATGAAACTACACAATGGAAAAATTTGATGCTTTTCCGAAAATTTGTATTTTCAAGCAGCACAAATGCCGCCATTTTTTTAATTTATCTAGCAGAGCGTTTAATTACTACAAATTAAAATGTGGAGAGTGCCAATGCATTGCCATGAATTACGTGGTAAGGTAGTCAACTTTGAGATTAATTATCTCCGCATCGGCACGGTTGAAAAATTTGACATTATTAATTTAGCATATAAATAATCATTCTATTTTAATATAGCTCCTTTTTTTTAAATTCTACCGGAGATCGATTTTTTTAAATACAACCTTAACTCAGATTCACGAGCTATCGCATCATTATACATATTCTGAGCGACGACGTATTGCTGTAAAATAGACTTTTTTGTGGCACCGGCTTTCACTTCTCTAATAAGCTCATATTGATGAGCGAACGTTAAACTCTTCCTTTTGTTTTTCGGCGACATGACTGAAAATGATTGAAGCACTACCTGCTTTTTTCATACACACCTGCGTTGTTTGCGGAGTTTCTTCGCTGACCACGCAGCGCCTCTCTCTCGCCCCCTTGGACCACCTTGTCCGGTATATCGGGAACCGGTAAAGCGGGACTCCAGAGTAATTCTAAGATATATAAGTTTTTCAGTTGATTAAATTGAAAGAATACCAAAAACTTTCAGAATGTGTTGAAAGGGAAAAAAGGAAATCTTGTAATTACACAGTAAATCCGAAGAATATTTTTTATCTGACGTTTTTATCTATCTTCGTTTTTATCGATCTTTAAATAAAAAAACATCTCTGGGATTTACTGTGAAGTAAATAAATAAACATGATAAATGTGATAAATCTTTTGAATACATTCTCAAAGTTTTTTAAATTCTTTGAATTTAATCCACTTCAAAATTTAGATAGCTTTTAGAATTGCTTGTCAAACTTTGATTTTATAAACTACATTGATTGTACTATTAAGTTCTTACTTGGCGGAATGTTTTGCATTGTAGATGTTTTTCGTGAGATTTCACATCTCTTTTGAATACAGATATTTTATTAAATTAAGTAACCGTTTCACAATAATAGAAATATCCCATACTCGACAGAATATAATGTATGTAATTGGTTTTGATATTTATGTTAAATATTATTTAAAATAAAATTATTAATTTAGTTCAAAAATTGGTTAATTTTTTCATAGAAAATAGAGAAAGCAAAAAACAAGACTTCAAAAAATATACGACTTCATGCTCTTCGTATCAGTTTTTCCCTATGGAGATATCACAACTTGTACTGAAATTAGACAATGACCTGTTAAAATTATACCGTCTTATCTTGAAATTTGTTTACCAATCCGTTGAATAGTGCAATAACTTTAGACTGTAGGTGCGATTTTAAAAATTATTTTTCACACAATGACGCAAATTCCATTTCGAAGTATGAACGTACCTCGCTCAGTTCTAGCCACGGCATACTACCCGGGATCCAGGAATTCATATAGCAAGAGTGAGTGAGGGATGTATAGGAAAAGGGATAAATTTTAGATGAATCTGTAAATCCCGCGTTGCTTATTTAACCCTTCGATGGCACACTTCACGACGCGTAACATAGCTGGCATACTGGGGTCTTTATGACCCCAAGCGAAAAAAGCTTCAAGCAAAGAGCCAATTGATTATTTTGAGTAGCTGAATTTTTCACAGACTCTTGGATAGGTAGGGTAAGGAGGGGCAGCGCCGACCGGTGGGGCAAAGGCGACTTTGCTTATAACATCGCTATTATTTACCAATTTTAATTCTACTTTCCATTAAATAAATCTATTTTATCAAAGAGATAGTGTGACTTACTAAAAGCTTGAAAATTGACGTTGTAAAAGAAAAATTATGCAGAAAACAGTTTTGACAACGAAAGAATGGAAGATTCGCTGGCAAAAATATAAAGTTTTCAACATTAATGGCAATACTTACAGTATACAAATTTGTTATTTTGACAAATAAAGTAATATTACATTATTTTCTTATAATCATTGAACGTAATTCAAGTCCAAAGTATCTTAAATACCGTAAATAATTGAGGCCTCACCAGGGGGGCAAGCCCGACGAAAATAATAGTTCAAAAGTTCGTAGGTTATGATAAGTGATCGGTAATGTAGAAGAGCCACTTATCTTCTAGGCTACATGCAAGAAACTATTGAATCTTATTATTTTCAATCCGGTCGGTATGGTAGAAACCATTGCCCGTAGCCGTATCTAGTGAAATCTCAACGAATAAGAGGTTATATTACAGCTATCACTATTTTGATTAAAAATAACTTATTCTTCTTGCTGGATATGTTTAAAGGTAATTTTTCCAGTAGATAAAATAAATGCAGCTTGTTAGAAATAAATAAATTATTAAACCATTGTTTTATTCATGTGGTAATTACTTATAGAAATATGATATACAATAATGTAGGACTCGAAATGAAAAAAAAATCGATCAATTCTACACCTTATTAACTTCAAAAAAATCACTGACTGTTAACTGGTCGGCGCTGCCCCTCCTTACCCTACTTCAAAGAATGCTGTGGGTTATTTAGTTCAGAATTAATTTGGAATATAAAAAAAAGATGGTAGAAGTTAAAACATAGAGAAAAATGACATTTTTACCACAAAATTAATAACTTTTTTTTCTTTTTTAAGAACCGTATAAGTACTATTTTCAAACGTTGAAGGGGTTTAAATAAGTTTGAACATGCCTGGGATCTTTTTGACCCCAGTGTGCCAGCGAAGGGTTAAATAGCACGTTCGATCCGCAACACCGCTCCACCACGGGTCGCTGAATTAATTACCTAAAAATCATTCTTTGTGCATAAAAACCACTTAAACTCGAAAAATAATAACCGAATAAATATTGCCTCAAAAATTCATGAATAATTCCATTCAACAGACTTATCCTAAAATTGTTGTTTCAACCGGTAAATAAAGTAGGCCGTAGGCTGTGGGTATGCCTAATTACTAAAAAATTGACTTTTCTTCATCAAAAATACTCAAACTCGAGAAATAATAAACGAATCAAAACTTTATCAAAGGAGGATAAGTAATTCCATTCAACAGACTTATTCCCAAATGTTGGTACCTATCGGTTAATTATTGAAACCTGTAGGTGTGTCTACTTACTAAAAAATCTCTCTTTTTTTTTTAAAGGACTAAAACTAAAAAAATAATCAACGAATCAAAATTTCCTAGAAAACGGATAAAGAATTATGTACATCCAATAGACTTATCTCAAAATTTTACTACCAATAGGTTAATTGGTGATGGCCGTAGGTGCGATTGATTACAAACAAATCTATTTTTGTTAATAAAAAATACTAAAACTCGAAAAAGAATAAATGAATCAAAATTTCCTGGAAAATAAATGAATAATTTCATCAAATAGACTTATCTTAAAATTTGTGTACTAATGGGTTAAATACACTGTTAGAAAAATCTGTATGAGGTTTAATATACATGTGCGTGAAGCAAATATGCACTACCGCTACTGAAATTTAACATACATTGGTGTAGTGGATTTAATATACATGTGTATTAAATTTAATATACAGGTCG
>CAKNWT010234370.1:0-10039 GCA_932066315.1 Andricus coriarius
CAGTCTCTTTTACATAAGAGTATTTAACTTTTATCTACACTGACAAAAATTGATATCAAATCAAAAAAATATCGTCGCAAACACGAACGATAC
Organism: Andricus coriarius; assembly: GCA_932066315.1. Lineage (NCBI taxonomy): Eukaryota > Metazoa > Arthropoda > Insecta > Hymenoptera > Cynipidae > Andricus > Andricus coriarius. Next base: position 94 of record CAKNWT010234370.1, read on the forward strand.
AATATTTAAATATTGTATCGTCCATATTTGCGACGAAATTTTCTGGTATTTATATTAATTTTTTTTATGTGTTTACGCCAACGATGTTCTTACTCTCGGGGAGACATTTTTACACTAAATCCAGACAATTCATATTAAATCCAAATAATCAGATTACATATTACGTGCGAGATCATAGAATACACGATCTTATAAACGCAAGTCCCGATGATGGATGAAAGATCAGCGATCGGCTATTATACAGCAATCTATTGATCGCAAGTAACGAGCAACAATCGAATACAATGTTACAATGTGAAAAAATGCAACGCAACATAGTTGTTAATAAGGTCGCAAAAGTCAAACTTTCACACTTCGTGTTGGAAAGATTAAATAACCGCAAGGTGTTTGATTAAAAATAAAGGAAATACAATACAGTGATGATAAATGTTCTTTTCCGCCAAGTTGTCTTATATCTAATTCCTGAAAAAAAGAATCGCACCCAGTAAAAGTACACCTTCGAGCTTCATAATATTTGAGAAAGTTATATTATTAAGCAATAATTAATATCAGGACAAAAATACCATTTTCGTCAAATTAAGGGATAATTTTATAAACTAAAAAACAAACCCTTTATTCGATTTCTTCTTCATATCGCTTTATGGCTAGAGTGTTTTCATGCCTATATGTATGTATAGGCAAAAACGATTTGCCACTGAGTTGTAGTTCTACAGTCAATACGCACAAATAATATGCCTGATTAATTGATTTGGACAGAAATTACGTTTAAAAAATCATCTATATTCGTAAATATTCGACAATAGGCAGACGCGAAAGGAACACATACTAGAAGTATATCGATTCATACTAATTTATACCTTACGTAAAGTAATAAGACTTTTATGTGAAAATAATAGTCACTGCTTGATGCTCTGAAGTTATTGTTCGTTTCGTTTTGACAACATAGAATCACTTCTGTGTTATGCCAATGGACAAAATTATATATGATTTATTTATTGACTTTTGACATGTAAGACGGGTTTATACGAAACTCTAACGTATAGTACATTCTATTTCCTTTTCTTGATTGTAATTCAAGTCTAACCTCACTTTGTCACCGCAGACTTATCTCGCTAATTAATAAGAGTCCCCACAATTCATCATGTCAGATGCTTCAAGAACCTATAACTACTGCAACTCGTGAATAGATTAGGCTCCTTTATATGTCCCTGTCATGTGCATTATCACCCTGGATGCATCGCCCTGGCCACCAGTCAAAAAACTAGAAGAAGGTACTGCAGCTTCAAATCTAGGTCCAATTCTCCTATTATTCGAGACACTAAACAACCAGATTCAGCTGAAGCCGCTCCAGTTACTAAGTAAAACCTAGAAACATTTCCGAAAGATAATATGAGCAAGACATCTTCCCTTCTTGAAAGTCGTAGAGGCTCTATCTCTGCGGAGCTCAAGGATCTAGCATATGAATGCATCGAACTCTGGAAGTCAAAGTCCAGGAACTCGAAAAAAGGTCTATCAACAATGAAGCCTACTGGCGTTGTATTGTGGAGATGGTTAACAGGATGCAACGTAAGAAAAATGAAAATTTGCTTGGTTGTCTTGAAGTTACAAACTTCTTTGATACCTCCCACCCAGACTTTCACTAAACTGAGTAATAATATCAACAAATATCTCGAAAATATCGATAATGATCACAACTCCAATTAAATCAAATTCTATACAATTGGGAAAAACCCACAGACCTCTGGATCTTCACGCCCAATTAGAATAATATTCAAAGCCGTACATGTTGCCATAATAACTCTTGAAAAATGTTCGATATCAAAAAAGTAGCGGCCAAAATCATATGTTTCAGACGAAATTACTCCCACACAAGATCGCACCAGCAAACACGTTACAACGAACTGAAAAATATCGTGGAGGATCGTCGTGCTCGCAAAGAGCAGCATCTGAAGATTGTAGATCACCTGGGCCTAGGGGAATCACAGACAAGTCTGTCAAATAAACACCTGAGCAAGTAGTCAACATCACTTAATTAACGCATGTATCCCTGGCATAGCTCACACATTTGTAGTTGACGGTTACATCGACCTTCCACATTTATCATTACAAGTTCCATGTACAGTACCTCAATATGATTCTCGTTAAATAACCGTAATATTCTACGTCAAAAACATCGCTCAATGTAGAAGTTATGTTATGCCACATAGTAACACTAGTCATTGCTAACAAACTAACAACTTGCACTCGCCCGGAAATCATTGCAGAGATGCTATCAGAATTTCAGTTGACGTTAGGAGACATTCTAAAATTACTGGTCTTACCATTCCACCTGTATTCTACATTGCTTTTTATGGCTAGAGAAGGATTCGTCCTCGATCTGCAGCATCGTTAGCAATACCTCTACAGCTGCGGTCTGGATTATAAGTTCCTGAAGTAATAACTTCTGCGCAAGACTTGTTCGACGATGAGTGAGAATCAAATTTGTCTTCCGGAGAGTTTTATCAGAGAGGAAGAACTACGTCTCAAATTAATTAATTCTTTTTCTTGCGATAACTATTGGCATTTGGCGATAATATTATCATTAACATTATCCTGCTGCAATCTCGGGCCTTCTTCTGATTTTCGCAGTGGTTTAGTGCGTGACTTGCGACCAATCAACGATGACTAAATTAAAATATAGCGACAGGTCCTAAGCCCATAGATGAGAGTGTGCTCCGGCACTCTTCCTCTTTCCGATCGCGATCTCAGAAGTGTCTAATTGCGTAGTATGTATTTTGCCAAACATTTTTCCCTTCAATTTGACTCTGATATAATATGACTGCTGATGCCCTTGAGTCGCCCATTAATTGAATTTGATTTTAATATTTGCTGAAGTTGATTATTTTACCACGTTAAAAATTTTTTATTTTACCGAATATTATTCCCTGGAATATGATCCTGAAATATTATAATTTCTGATGCCCTTGAGTCACCCACTAATAATTGAGAAATTAATTGCCGAACTCCCTAAAATATAAGCGATGAATCCCTGTCATTCGTAAAATGCGTGGAGCATCTCTAGATTGAACTTTAGTTTTAAGCACAGTAGATTTAATTCGAGAGATTGTTATTAAAGAATTTTACTGAAATATTTCGGAATTTTCTATTCAGAAAGATCGATTTCTCAAACTTTTATTTATAACAAATGCCTACATTCGATTGAATAAATATTATATCATTCGAGTTAGTAAATGCTTGAGTCCTTATTTATAAAGTAAGAAACCTATTGCGAACCATCTATCCCCTCTACTGTATTTTAAGATTTGGGCTACTAAAAAAGCATTTTTCCTAGTATATTGCTTTCAAAATTATTCTGCGTCACGTTTTCTCTCATGTAAGTTATCCTATGTTATAAAGCTTTGAGATGAGTTCAATATTATTAATTTATTATTATTAAAGTAAGTACGATTATCTCAATCAAAATTTTGATTTCCAGTACCTTGCTACACTTTCACGTGCAACTATTGAAATCTGAAAAGAACAACTAGAAAATCAAAATATTAGAGTTCTCACTTTAAAATGTTTTGAACAATTAAACAGACCAGCTGTAATATGGATTAACTGCTTGTTATCGCAGAATTAGTCATGTATCACTCAGCACAGCAAGAATGATATTTTCAGGATAAGCATCAAATGATGCATGGAACATTTTCAAGAAAGTTTTGCATAACTTTTTTATTTTTTGAACGAAAGCTAAGAAAAGCAACCATATTCGAGAAAAACCATTTTAATTGTTAGGTGCGTCTTTAAAGACGATAATTTCAACACACAAAGAGTTCCATAATTTTTTTTTCATTTAAAAAAAAAAGTAAGAAAGAGCTTTTAAATTTTACTTAGCATATTAGAATCATGAAAAGAACAGTCAACAAGAAGTAATAACTTGGAAATAAACTCTAAATCAAACTGACTCATAATCTTCTACAAAGACATGAGTTAGGTGAAAAAAATTAGTTAAGCCAATAAAAGGCGTTTCCGAAATTTGGCACTTACGCCCTCATTCTAGGAAACCTTCATCTATCAAGAGTTATTAATGCATTTATGATCTTTTCTGAAGCATGCTGAAGTAAAATTATGTACATTTTTCACTTTTAATTCCACGTTTTCAAAACTCACGTCGCTGGTCTTTTTTTTAAATTTTAAATATTAGAACAATTTGAAAAAAATCAATTATCGTGAATTTCATAAAAGTGGAAATAATATAAAAAATTCACTCAATCGCCTCCAAAGTGACTCATCGGAAGTGATGATATTGCGATTAAATTTGACATGGCAGTGTGAGTAACAAATCTGATACACAAACCAACTATAAAAAAATCGTTACGTACAAGGGCAGGGGGAGGGGTCATTGCCAGAAAAAACTTGTAATAATTCTGTTCCTCAAGTTTGTTAGTGACAAGTGGCTCATACGAAATTAAGATACTGCGATTAAATTTGTACCGTCAGGATGAGCAATAAATCTTGTAGATATGAAAAATGCTAAAACCTAAAACAAAGAGTCTTCTTTAGAGTAGATAAAATAGCTATGTGAAAAACTGTAGGCAGTAGGTTAGTGGAGATTGCCAGAAAAAAACATTACGTAGTTTTCGAAAGGTACTTTCCACTGTTTGAAATAATAGATAAAGTTGTGTAATTTGATACTGGTTAGTATATAAGAGAATATATTTCAAGAAATATTCAGTTAACGTTGAAAAGTTGTTCTTCAAAAATTATTTCTCAGTTCTCTGTCAGCTGTGTCTTGACCAAATGAAGATCTTCATTCTACTCTTAACCTGCGCTGTTTTCGTTTCTTTTACAAGTAAGTGTAATAAAATATAATATTTATATTTATGAGAAACATCGCATATGTGACACCTGATAGTACGGAACAATTTTGTCTTAAATTAAGGAAATCGTTTCTTCAACATCGTTTTCTGAATTCAACACAAAAATACATTTAAAATGTGGAAACATTTACTTGATCTTAAAAAAACGCAGTATGTACTTTTTTCTATGAAGGAATTATTTCTTTAATAGATTATCTTTAAATGAAAGCAATATTATTTTTCTTCAAAGAAACACTAAAAATAAATGGAAGAAATTATATATTCAACTACTTTTACTGAACTAACAAGGGAGGGGGGGCTTATCGATCACTGATTTTGTTGGTGGTTCGAATAGGTGAAATTACATCGAAATCTTTTAGTTACGTATTTTTTTCTGTCACTAAGCAACTGTTTGTGAGATACAAGCAATAACAAAAGTTATCATTAGGTGTAGAATATGTACAATGTACTTTGTGTTAACATTATTCTTTCATTCAAAGTTATTGGTAAACTTTTGGTAAAGCTCTATTGAGAAACTCCTTTTGTGTGAGTCTAGGATAAATTAAGACAGCATTTAACAGCAATTTTGTTTAGGAAGATTTATGATAACAACAAATTTTAGTCGTTTTTTAAACTAAAAGCTCTGCTTCTTCTCATCAAAGTATTTCTAGAAACCTTCTGAATTACATTTAGTTATATTAAACAAGTACTCCATAATATTTGTATTTTTTATGAATATTCCCTCTGAAAAAATTCTAAACTCAGTCCTTTTTCAACCCTAAAAGAATGGTTTCTTCACGAAAAAGTTTCACTGGACATGGTTTGCATTACATTTATTTACATTGAACCAGTATTTAGCAATTAAACAAATATTATCGAATCATAATAATAAATAATTATTTGTTTGATAAAGAATAAAGAAAAATGAAAAGAAAATATTTGGCGAGCCATTAAAATGATAATGTTGCTATCTTGCTACGCTTGTGCTTATTATTTAAAAACAATAATAGGCCCGCCAAACTAAAAAAGAATTATTCTCTCAAAAGATCAATTTATTTTTATTATAAAAAATGTATTTCATCTACATTCATTAGGATAATTTAAAAAACGTTTTTGAGCTAAATAGCATGACGCGTGCCACCGGGCACTTGAAAATCTCATATATTTAACATGGGAACATTTTGGATTTCATAAAAATTGGACTGGTAATTGAGGATTTTATAGAAAATTGCAAAATTTTTGAGGGATCGAAGAGGAGTGCCTACGGAATAAAACCATATCAAAAATCCCCCCCCCCCCCTACTATCCACAATGCCACAGAATATGACCCGAAAATCAAAAAACTACATTTTTACGTGGAGTAGGAGGGGAAGGGGTGAAAGTTATTGATATGGTTTTATTTCGTAGACGCTGCTCTTCAATCCCTAAAAAATTTGACACCTTTCAATAAAATCCTGAATTATCAGTCCAAGTTTTGTCTAGAGTTAAAAAGGATTTTGCTATGCATTTTTGGACCACCTTAATATTCATACTTGGCTTTATTTTTTTATTTCATTAAATTCATTGAAACTGCTTTTAGAATATCAGAGCTCTTTCTGACAAAAGTTTAAGTTGATTCAGTACAAGCGGGTAAGCTGTTCCTTGGTCTGCATTTCAAAAATCGCGTTTTTAACTCTTCTTTTCTCAATGGATGCCATTTAGAATTTATTCATTCCTAAATAATATGTAATATTGTAAAATAAAATATAATTGTTAATGTTTTATAATAATAGAATAAAAATTATAGCGCATTTCTTCAATTTCTAATCAATATCTCCCAAACTTACAGAATCTTTGTACTTGCGTGAGTTCTATATACCCTTCAAGTTTGCTTAATATGTCTCATGAATTGACTGGGATATTTCACTGCACGTGTTTAAAATTATTTATGTAACAGATAATAATTCAAAGTAGGGATTTTTTTTTCGCTTTTCGCCCTTCATGGTAGATTTTGTTCTCGTATGGGTGTTTAGAATTTGTTGCCTTTTTGGTAGTCATTGGCGGCATTTCTTTGCAGAATAGTATTACCAGACATGTTGTGCGTTACCTTCATTTACAGTGTACCAGTATATTTACAAATCTTTCAAATTTTCATGAACATGTATTATAAACAATAATATTCTAAAGGCTATGACCGCTAGCAGAAGTGTCCTATGTTATGAACCCACCAAGTATATTTCGCAAGGAAGGCGCCATTTTTCAACAAAACAAGCTTAAATAACGCAGTGTTTCATTAAATCCATATAATTAAATAATATTTGTTTTTAAAAACTTCAGAAATGGTTAAATACTGGGTCAATGTAATTGTACATGTAATTCAGAACGTGTCTAATAATACTCTTAGGTGAATAAACGGTGCTTATATTTAGAAAAAATACTAAAATGTTCATTTTGTTACAATTTCTAATTATAGGAATAATAAATTCTGGTGAATTTCAGTTTAATTTAACCAAGCCTCGGGCGCGAACAGTTTATTAATACCTTTTTTAAAAAAAAACAGTGCTTTCGTAATGAAATATGGCTGAATTATGTATTTTTTTATAATAATTATGTATGCGATTCACAAGTGTTGCCCCGTGTTAGCTTGTTTTGACTAAAAACTATTCGGCATGTGTCTAGAAATAATTTTAAGTAAAAGAATGATGTTTCAACAAAAAAAAGTCGAAAATTTTATATTTAATTATGAAATTTGTTCACTACTAACATCTTATGAAAAATTGTCTAATGCAGCTAAAAAAATAGGTACTTAATGGATGACAATGTACTTTCACTTATTTGAGTCCCATCAAATCGGTGTTCCATGAGGGTGGTTCATTGTTTCAAAATATCACCTAATTCCACAATGGGAAGTTTTCATTAGTTACACGATGTACTTGTAAATTGTTTATAACATTTTTTAACATAGGTTTTTGCGAGTTATTCTAGCAAATATTTTTACAATATAAAAAAAATTAATTAATCTGTGTTTCTCCTCACAGAACTAGATGCAGCGATATTTGGAGAAAGAGGTGAACCACCAGTTCACCGACCTATGAGAACTCCTACAAATATGCGCGTTTATGTGGAATTCGAAGGTTCAGGCTTTAACGTTTTTATTGGAGCTTTATTTCCTGGTCAATTTCCTACTTGGATGCTTTACCCAGATAGACACGTTGAAACAGAAGAGAATGTTTATATATATCTACCTGAAGAGCAAGGAGGGAAACGTTTCATTTCAAGTCTCTCCCCGCTCACTTTCCATGCTGATATTCCAAAAAGTCGCTGTTTTTTGAAAAAAGAAAACATGATTTATTTCGCCGTTCTTGAGGATAACGACTTTCGAATACCAGCTTCTAGTGTCCCGGCCATTTTTGTTCGACTTGGCAATCACACCACTTTAGCAGGGTTGTTCCATGTTTTACAAGGTACTCCTCCTGCCTACGTTGTTTAAAAAAAAAACGGGTAGTAAAAACTGGAAGAATTGGAATCATAGGGATTGGATCAAGAGGTTAATGCATGTTGACGACCTGTGAAAGCGGGATTTAAATATATAAAACGCATATATTTAATTTCCCATAATTACGAAGTACCTATACAATTCTTATTTTTATTTATTTATCATTAACACTGAAATATGTAAACTTAAATATATTTAAATTTTACATTTTACATAACAGACATGTTCTTTGGATTCTTCTTCAATGCTAAGACTTGAAATCCCCAAGCATTTATCTTAGTATTTTAGTTGGTGTTTTTCTAAGTGATATTCAGTGTTAAATTTATGTGATTTATTACTTGGTTTATATAAGATTTTAGTCAAAGTTAACGTCCATCAAACATTTTAACACATAAATATGTTTTAGCTCGTAGTTTAGGACGCATGTACTGATTTTTTATGACTCATCAGCATTGCCGAATAAAAAGGTTATTGTCTGAAAATTAACGTTCATCTTATTTAAAACTCCTTAATGTAAAAATTGTTTGTTTTTTTATAGTTTCTAAAAATGACTTTTTTATCAATAATTAGGACAGAATTTTTTTTCCAAAATAAATCCTGTTTTTAACAAATATCTAAATTCCTTATCATAGATACTTCTGTAAGTCTAGAGGAGACATGTTTCTCCGTCAAAAATATTCAATTCAGAAAGCAAAATCACTTATTTCATAGTCTACACCGATGTTTTATTGGTTTGACTAACCATAGTGTATATTTTTACGACAACAATGAAAACTCATTTAACATCATCTTAATATCGAAAATTGGAAGTAAGTGGGACGTAAAAGGTGTCAGTGGTGAGTGGCTATCCACCTCTAACATTTTTACAAAAATGGCCATGAAAAAAAATCGCCAATTTTGATTCCAATGTTCTAATTTCTTTTTTAAATATGTTACTGTTTATTTTACCCTTATTCTACTCAGTCAGTTATGCATAAATACATCGTTAATTAAAAAGGGGAACTACTGAAAAGGCGGTAAGGCTGTTTTTTTACTCATACCTACTATTAAAATCACGCAAATCTCATTTTTAATGTTGGAATTCAAATGAAATTAAAAAACGGAGAACAATTCGGCGAATCAAATTATATGATTATATGAGGTTTCAGAAAAACATATAACAAAATGCACATATTTAAAAAAAAATGTAGTACACAATTAAAGAATATACCTTCAAAAAATGTATGCGTACTAAAAATGTTTCCAAATCTCTCCCAGCTGTATTAAAAGATACAAAAGATTCAATAATCCATGCACTAATTTTATATTATTCCATTTACAAAGTTGCTAAAATATAAGTAATTTAGGAACTTGCTTTTTTACAATTTCTAATATCTGCCAAAGTCGTGAGTTGGATAAGTACGAAAATTTCTGCCTTTGGACTTATGTGCTTTCTGCTGATAAAATTGAGTAAACACCAGAACTATATACCTCTAAAAAATGTATGAATTCAACAAATGTTTCCTTATATTTTTCGACGTTATTGCAAAGACCTAGTAATCCTCTTACTACTTTTATATTATTTCACATATAGGAAGTTTATAAATAAACCTAACCTATGAATTTGTTTTTAAAACACTCCCAAGCTCTG
>CAKNWT010234393.1:0-10450 GCA_932066315.1 Andricus coriarius
CCTAAACTTATTTTTTAATGCTTTGTCAGTCAGATGCCAAGTTTCACTGAAATCGGCTGAGAATTGCGCCAGCAATCTACGAAAGTTTCAAAATACATGCGATTATTCCAGATAAGGATGCTTGGTGTGTACCTTTTTAGTTGTACGTGGCGATGATTCGCTACCGCGAATTTTAAATAATATTCACATATACGTGTCCGTCCTTGTAGGAAAATCGATTTTTTGGATTTTTACACCAGCAGTGGATAGTTCTTGAATTCCTTTTTCATTTGCAAAATTCAGAAATGTCTGCTTGCGAATTCGGCTACTATCGTCCGTCCTGTAAAATTCAGCTATCGGGTGTTGGTCCCTTTCTTCGCAGACGGTTGCTCGCAAAAAGATATACACACACACAATTGTAAAACGCAATATATATCGTAATTCGTAAATGGTACTATCTTTAAGGAAACTCTGTGGACAAATTTCGTGGCAGTCTTGAATCATTTAAAAAACCAGTACAGTTTTTCTCACGCCTATCTATATTCACGCAATAGCCTGGCGCTGTCTAGTTTTGCTACATGTTTGATTTAAGCGTTTCTGCTGTCTAGTCTGAGTCTTGCCGCTATTTAGAAGTTTTTTTTACGAATTTGAATACATGAATACTGTCCAGATTTTGGCAGAATCGCAGTTTGAACATCAACAAGAATTACAGAAGTAAATTTGGAAAATAATAATTTTTGAATACAAGATTTAGGAAATTGCAATACATAATTGCACAAATGCTCAAGAAATAATCAAATGTACACTATTACGTATTGAAGATAATAAACAATAATTATTGAAGGTGATTGAAATCTTAATGTATGAACTGTATTTTTAACAATGATTTTTTTAAAAGAATGTTTTGAAAACATTTTCCTTCAATTGAATTATATAGTAGAGTTATAATAAATTTATATTAAATTTATAATAATTATAATATGTATAATATGTATTATTATTTGCTGATATTTATAATATTCCAAAAAATCAAATTTTAACATAAATGATTTATTACATTTATTTTCATTATTCATTGACTGCGTAAATGATAATTAGGCCTAACGTATTATTTATTTAAAATAATAAACACTAATTATTTATAGTACCCTATTTGTTAATAGTATCACACAAACATTATTATTTTCAATGATTTATTCACAAATCAAGAACTTTTAATACATAAAAATTGTTGACGTTTTATCGAAATAAATATTACGATGTAATGAATTGAAATTCATATCCGACAAAAATGAACAAATTTTTAACTTTCAGATGGCTGAGTGTGTTCAGGCGTCGGGACAAAGTTACGAAAATATCATAGGAAATTTCATCAGAAGTTCGACACCCGGTGTATATACAATGAGATTTGCGGAAACTCATTTTTTCTCTTTTTATCAGTACAAAAAGTTCTTTTGATATTTTTAATTACCTGCAAAATCGATATATTAGACTTTTATGTGATAAAAAATAATTATATTAATTATAATAATTATTAATGATTTTTTATCAGAATAGACGATCTGTCTGGAAACTAGACGATCCGAGCGTTACATTCCAGTCTAGCCACTGGACAGTCAGCCTGTGGCGCGCCAGTGTCGACTCAAGGCTGACTAGACATAAACAGTACAGCGCCACGACATTTTTCAACAAAATCAGTTGGCAAAAAGACATTGTCATCCTGACGAGGATGGTCCAAAGACATCCTCAGGATGTCCATGCAATTGCGATATGTCTGAAAAACTCGTGTATATAAATCTGAAATATACTGAAAATTTGCAAAACGTGTTAAAAGAATTTGATGAATGACATTTTTTCATTTTGGCACTAACAATGGACATTTTTCGCAACACACACAACGCCCAAGTATCAAATTGAGCCAGAAAATCGCATCAAACCGTTGCACAATGGGTACAGTTTCCATTTGTTACATAATGTAGATGTATGGTAGACTGTTCGAAACGAACGTTTTGATATACCCTGCGGGTTTTTTAGAATAACTCGCTATTCGCCTCAAGTTTTATTTTTACTGGATGCATAAAATCAGACTCTTAAATTCTTTACAGCTTTTGCAAATATTATGTACTCTCGACTTGTGTGGGTAGAGTTTTTTTTCTTTTTCCGGTACTTACACTTGACATCCCGACCATAGTGCAAACAAGAGAGGCGGCTATCTGCCGCTCCATCTTTTATTTAGTCATTACGAGCACGAGGCCCTTTTACTCTTCTTTTTAGAGGTGCCTACTGCCTACCCATCAGAACTAAGGTATGAGGGTAGTTCAACACACAGGCGACTAGTTTATTGATGTGTACGTGTCCTGTCCTAGCCCTAACTCTTCCGTCTACCCACACAACTCACCGTCTCCTATACTCCTTCCTAGTTCATATCTCTTTAGATCCACTGACCTCATTGAATCAATTTTCTTGATAGCTCGAGGTCATATGTGAGTATTTTTTATACTCTGTACAAACAATACTTTCAGAACATGTGTCACAGCAAGAAAAAAACAGTGTGGGATTTTTTCATGTGGGAATATAATGCATAGGTTACCTTGAACACTCAGAAAAAAATACTCTTGAATCAAAAGTATTGATAGCTACTGTTTTTCCGCACTATGGATACAATAGTTTCTGTAAATAATTCAATAACTTTTGTTGAAGTAAAATAGTTGAGATTTTTGAACCAAAAACACAGTACTATAGATCAAAACATTGCCACACTGTGATAATAAAGCATATACGCAGTGCTGATTAATTTACTGATGATTTCTCCCAAAATGTATTACGTTTCCTGTCAGAAAATGCGAAAGAATGTTAGAAATAGTCAGGGAAAATTACTATTGCAAATGGTGATCATGCGGTAGAATGACCCAAAAATGGTTACAAAACATATTTTTTGACATTTGTTTTTATTGAAAAAAGAAAACAATCAACAGTTAAACAGGTATAGATGCACACAACGTAGAAGTAGATTGTATTCCGTTTTGTGTGTTCAGATTTTGGTATTCATCTATTCTTAAACCATATTAAATATTGTGCAGGTATCTGTTACGCTCCGCCGAAATCGAAGAGTAAAGAATACATTTTAGTTGTATTTTCATCTTCTCAAACGCTCATGGTGTTTTCAAATAACTCCAGCATTCTTTTTATTTCCTTACTGAAAAGTAAAATATTTCACAAGTAGAATTTTATGATATAAAATCAAACTAATAACGTCTATACTGTATGTATATCAGAATCTGATATCTGCTGAGATGGAACACTTACACCTTCTCCGCCAACTTGTAAACAGGACTCATCGATTTAGAAAGTTCTTCAGATTTGGCCATCAACTGATACATGGATTTGATGTTGTGATCAACCGCATCACAAGTTTTGCACACAGCATCTCTGTAGGTGTCTAGACAGCCAACTGTTAGAGCTGATGCCTAAACAGAAACTTGTAACATGAATTCTCACTTTTGAATTGAGAAATGGGTACGGAGAGTGTGGGGTCAATGAGTACGTACACTGTGCAAGATTGCTGCCAGATTTTCGGTAAGAGAGTCAACCGAGGTTGCAATTTTTCTTGCTTCCATCTCAAGTTCATTCAGCACGTTGTGATCCAGAAGAGGTAACTGAGGTGTCAGCGCCTGTCTGTAGAGGCAATTTGTGGGACTGGGTGAGCCCGAGAATGAAGGAGTATCTCCTTTCTTTGCGACAGGACTAGACAGTTTGATTTTATTTTCCAAATCTTCAGCAACAAACAAAACCATGTCCCCCTCCTGCATCACAGTGCCTTCCAGCTGCAGATATCGGATTGCTCTGTTGTAACTTGGCGGATCGAAATCGCCGTCTTCTTGAGAACTCTGTCTCGCATCTGCCAGGCTCAAGCGATCAGGTCTACCAGCATTTACATCTGATCTTCCCAAAGCATCCCTGAATAATTTACCATTATCCAGATCTGGTGAGCCCACGAGAGATCGCAGTTCCGAAATCGGAGGAGAAGACTGCGAGTCAAATGATATCTCGGAATAAGATGCAGTCATCTCGTGTAACTAAAATTTTAAAATAATTTATTTTAATCTGGGGCGTCTTTTGGCGTAATATTGGTATTTTCGATATTTGCACAGAAATTTCAATAAACAAATTAAAAACGAGGAGCTGAATTTTCCTCAGATAAAACTAGAACCGTTGGTTAGTAAAGACAGCTCAACGAACTCGTTTCTCCTTTTAGGACCCAAAGAGGAGTGTGACAATGTCCGATTTGATCTGTTTATTTTTTGCAGTAATCGTGTTTACGGGCGGACGGACGCACACACGACATCTCCAAAACTTGATTTTCAGCTTCAGATTTTTTGTAAAATTAAAATTCACATTCTACTTATTTCAAAAAGGGCTCGATACATTTTTTCTTAAAATATTTACAACGTTTAAAAACTATGCAAAAGTAATAAACAATAAAGAAAAGTCGAGTGCAAAAAAGCTTCAATAGCCTACACAACAAAAAAACTATTTCCTGCTATACAAAAACCTAATAATCAGATTTGAAGGTCGAATCAAACCTTTCTTTGACGACCGTCAATGCAAATATGCGTGAGTATTTTTTTGTTGGTCTTACGGTCTTAATTAAAATAAAAGAATTAAGAAACGAAAATACTGAAGAGTTCGTTTATCAATATTCTGACATTCTAGCTAATACTGCGTGCCTTTTTCAAAGAATCTAAATTAATAATATATAACAATAATAATAATAACAACATTTTTTGAAAAATATTACAAAAAAAAATATTATAACAAGTAAAAGAAATAAAATAACTGTGATATCTTGTACGAAACAAGAGTTGTCTAATTTTGGAGTCAGCGTGTCAAAAGTTTGTGGTCAAATTTAAAAATAATTATAATATGTGACTCAAATTTAAAAAGCAACTATAAAACATATTATCGTAGAAAACAGCCTAAAAAATTAAAGAGGCTTTTTTGGACAGAGACTACATATCAAATTATAACAAAACAAAATCTTTATAATGTTTCGGGACAATCGACGAAAATATGACAAAGTAGACAAGAAAAAAACATTAAGGCGGTAAATTCATTAATACAGAATAGCAAATGAGGAAAGCGCGCCAAAGCAACTGGAATTTAAAATTGTTTTTTTGATTATTTTATAATACTTTGATATATTTTGTTGACACTCATAATTCCTGTATGTAGGTTAATAGAAATATTGTGATATTTGTTTATAAAAATGGATTCTACTATTCGTCTTTTGTAAATATTTTTTTCTCTAGCTAGAATTTTAATATTGTAAAAATCAAAATCAAAGTAGTGGTTTAAGTTGCAACAATGTTGTGACAGACCTGTATTCAAATTTCCAACTCTACAATCTCTTTTATGTTGTAATATTTTGTTGTAATAATATGTTGTAATATTTTTTAAAAACTGTTGTTATTTATATTTATATATTATTTATTTAGATTCTTCGAGAAAAGCACGCAGTGTTGGCCGAAACGTCAGAATATTGATAAACGAACTCTTCAGTAATTTCGTTTCTTAATTATTTTATTTTAATGAAGACCGTAAGATCAACAAAAAATACTTACGCATATATACAAAAACCTCAACAAAACGCACAGTTTTCAATACGTCTAATTTATTTTGTGATACTTTTTTCGTCAGCTTTTAGTGTAGATTGACAATTTTTAAACAATAATTTAAAATATTAAAACAAATTCTCTCAAAGTTCAATTTGACCCATTTCAAAAAGGACTCGATACTTTATTTTTGTTTTGAGCACAGAATACTTGAAAATCATGAGAAATAAGTACATACTTTGTGAAGAAAAGTCGAGTGCAAGTACATTCAGGTTGCAAATTATTGAAGCGCAATGTACTCTCTTTCTTCTCCCCGTTCTTGCCATTCGCTTCCGGACTACACAATAGACCTTAATAATTCATTCGCGTGGCATTTGAACTGTCCACTCGAAAATGTAAATTTCCAACAAACAAGATAATTTTCAACCAAATAATTACATTTCTATCAAAAATGCTGAATTTTCAAACCAAAATGACGAAATTTCTACACAAAAGTTGAATTTTCAATCCGAAAATATAAATTGTCAACAAAAATAGTATATTATGCACCTAGGGGGAGAAAAAGTGCCTCTCCCCCTTGGTACATACGATATTTTTTATAACGAATAGATGATTTCAAACATTTCTCGAAATACAGTCATGATTTTAGTCCATAATAGTTTTTGAATAAAGAAGCATGAAATTTTTGTTATTTTATTTCAAATTATCAAATATTCAATAGAAAAATTGCAGGGAATTTTTGGTAATTTACGGTTTCTTTAGAGGTGATTTATGGTAACTTACCATAAATTTCCCAAAATTCAATTTAAAATTGTCTATAAAATTGCGGAAAGTTATGGAAATTTTAGGTCATTTGTGGTAATTTGATCAGTTATATATGGTAATTTTCCATAAATTATCCAAAATTCATTTTGATCCATTTCCATAAATTTCAGGAAATTTATGAAAATTTTAGTCATTTACGGTAATTTGATCAGTTATATACGGTAACTTTTCATGAATAACCGTAAAATTCTATTATATGCAATCAAAATTTCCTCACAGTTTTTACGGCGAGTGGACTGATAATCATAAAATGCGAACTCATGGTTGTATAATTTTAATTATTCACCTCTAACGTCACTTTTCAGACCCTAGGGAGTAAAAAGTACTTTTTACTTCCCAGGGAGTAAAATTTAAAGGTTTAGTTCCCCTTAATAGGTGTCGACAAGTCCTGAAATCATGCATGTGTGATAAAAAGATAATTTACAGCTAAAACAGATTAATTTTCAATCAAACAGTTGAATTTTGAACCAAAAAGGATGGATTTTCAACCAAAAAGATGAACTTTCTCGTAAAAAAAGACGAACTTTAAACAAAATACATTTATTTTTAACGAAAAATGCAGTTGAATTGGCAACACAACTCAAACAATGTTTTGTTTTGATTTTGCTCAAGTCCTGAGGAAGTATTCTAAAGAGATTCGCAGAAAAAGCAAGAGCGAGTAGAGAAAATTGAATGCTAGCCATTTTTGAACGGTTGGATTAAAGTGACGTAAAACTTTCAAAAAAACTTTATTATATCCTGATAAACATTTCTTCCGCTGAAAGTTTTCGCTCACTTGAAATTACTCAAATAGACAAAGCGATCGAAAATTGGCTGGCCCTGTTTCGATTGTGCTTGACGAAAAAATTAATCGCTTTCTTTCACAACAAAAATTATTAATTTTGGACATATTGTCATGTTCAGAATGGTTTAATGGACAATTCTTCCAAATCTGACGTCTAAATCTTAATATAAATTCGGGTTTCGGAGCGAGATCCAAGTCAAAATTCTTGACAAATATTCTTTTTACAAAATCTAGTTTTTTTGTTTACTACAAAAACGACAAAACTTTTTTTAAAGAAGAAAACAAATGGGCCACCAATTTCCATTCCGGAATAACACTTATTTCATTTCAAATTACACTAATAATTCTTGTCGTATCGAAAATACTTGTGGGTTAATTCATTAACACTTTGCCCCCCCCCCTCCTCCCCCCACCTTTAGCCTGAAGAGTATTAGTGAACTATTTTAAATAATTCATTTATTTATATGTAATTTTCATAACAAAGTAACTGTATAAAAAAAAGCGAAAGGTCTATAGAGTACGTGATTAGGAATAGCATGACAACACTTTTATAATTGTTGCCCAAAAATATGAATGAATATTTAGCATACCCTGTCTTCTTCACAATCAATGCCACCAACTGTTTTGTCCGTTTTGTCATTCCGGAGAGCTGAATTTGAATTGGCCGAAGTTTCATTTTCGTCCAGCTCCATTTTTGACACTGATATGTTCTTAATTTTAGTTATATCAGTTGAAAAACACTCCTGCAGACATTTTGAGTTACAAATTCATATCCTGACTTTTCAAGGCAATAATAATTCTTAAAGACAGCCGAATGTCATCCATAATTGCGTCAAATTATCCCAAAATACGGGAATCAATGAAAAGTGTTTACATTACAGATGATTACAATAACTTGACATTGACAGATTTGACAGTTTTTTTATTCCACATGGTAATATTTCAGCAGGATATCACGCGCATGTGCGCATCGGCACTAGCGAACCTATAATATGATCCAGGAACTAAAAAGGTACCATTAGTTGAAAAAAGATTAAAATCTCTCTGTCCAATGATATTTCCGATGCAAGCTGCCATCTTGGTTCCCCGCGAAATTCAAAATCGCTAACCTGATATCGAATTTTTAGGAGATGAATTTTGGTGTTGAACCTAATTAAATAGTTATGTGTAACAAAATTGAATTAATTTCAGCTGTAATATTTTAAGATAATATTATAATCAGGAAGATAAATGTCTTTAAACTTTGTAATATAATGATCAATTGAGAAGAAAAAAAACCGCATCAACAACTGTAATTTGGTGATTGTAAATTCTCTTTTGCTAAAGCTCCTTTGGCTTTAACGAACGCATTCTCATCAAGAATCTCGTCCTTCGCACTCGATTTTGTCCAAAATCTGTATTTCAAGCTGGCACTGCTTATTACGATTTTGCACAATAATGTACAAATTTTATTTTTCATGATTACTTCAATATTTGTTCCTCATTTTGCACTAATTTTTATTGTCAGCTACCCTGAAAAATCTATCATTTCAATAAATTTATATTATCACAATTCATAATATGCATTGGTATTGAAACATACATAATTTCATTTTCTTGTTTTTATATTTATCAAAAAGTGTGGATCCTACACAAAAAATGTTTGTTATACATTTTGTTGCAACTTGTGTCAATTCTCCAAAAATTTAATTTTTTTTTAACATTATTTTTTAATAATATGAATTGAAAATACGCATATTGATGTAAAGTGGTTCTAAGCAAATTTGTAGATATAATTTAGGCGAAATATTTTGTTGAATAAAAAGTTGTTGCAGCTTGTCTCGTTTTTCTAAAAGGTACATTTTTAATTTTTGATGCATTTTTATAACAAGAGTTTATAACAAGTTTGTACATCTTTTTTGGTCAAACAACTTTTGTCTTTTCATTTTTTTTTTCGTCTCTTGTGTCGTTTATCCAAAAATTCAACTTTTTTATTTTTATTCTTATTTTTTACGATTGAAAAAAAACTACTCGCCCTTTCTAAAAATGCTAAATAACAAATTTGTACATCCTCCTTAAGAGAAAAAGTTTGGCTATTATTTTTTTTTCTTTCCTTGTGTCCTTTTCCAAAACATTAAATTTTTTTTATTTTCAATCTTATTTTTTCCGATAAAAACAAAAACGAAGCGTCCTATCGAAAAATTGTTGATGAAAAGTTTGTAGCTGTTTTTTGGATGAGCAACTTCTGTCCATTCATTGTTTCTGAAAGCTTGTGTCTTTTCTCAAAAAATTTAATTTTCTTATTTTTAATTATGTTTTTCACGAATAAAACGAAAACTACACGTCCTATTAAAAAGTGATCAATAACAAATTTGTAAATCTTTTTTGGATACGTAATTTTTGTTTATTTATCTTTTTTGTATCTTTCATAGTTTGACTACAAAATGGAATTTTTAATTTTTAATCATTTATTGTGCAATCAAAATTTGAATTTTCGATTTTTCGAAAAAATGCAAAAAGTTGTTATAATATTCTTCTGGGGCTCTCAAAAAGACACTTTTTTCTCCTCTTGACATTTTTCCATATCGTGCGTTGTTTGGCTTAAAATGTTAATTTTCATTTGATTTTCGGAATTTTGAAAATGCTATAACTCTAATAATTTTCTTTTAATCAAAAAATATCATTGGATAAACTGTTTGTCTTTTTGAGTACTAATAATAACCGCACATAGAATTTTCAAATCTTCAAAAAAAGTGGTCTCAAAAATTTTCAAAATGTGCTGGTAAAAGAAGTCGTTCTTTCTTTTTAGGCCTTCAAAAAGTGTGCCAAAGCACAATCCAATCTGATCAATCTTTTGAAAATTATCGTGCCTACACGATACTACAGATTACAGACTACAGACTACAAACTACAGACAGACAGACACCCTCGTAAAAATCGTTTTTTTCTGACTCAGGGGGCCTGGAAACATCGATATTTGATGAAAACCGACTATGTCGAATTTTACATAAAACTAATACCTTCTCATTAGGATGAGAATGTAAAAGAAAATTATTCTACTTACCGATAAGACGTAGGTTTTAACTATTGATTCGAAATTTTATGTATTTCGATTAAATATAAAAATGCATATAGTAAAAAATATATGTTTTTATTAAATAACAAAAAAAACAAATACGGGTTTCTAACCTTACTTTCTTCTGGATCTTATTTAGCTGATACATGCCAAAAAAATTCTAAACAGAACATTTTGGCCAAAGTTGATTTTGGC
>CAKNWT010234395.1:0-10571 GCA_932066315.1 Andricus coriarius
ATGCGGTAAGTGGTGGGGCTGGCTTTCGTAGGCCTCTCGTTCGGTCTGCGCGTACGCTTACCATGCCTATGTTTGTAGCTTAATAACAAAAAAAAGTTATCAACTTAAACAATTTCTGATTATTAGAAATGAAAGAGTAACTCTCAAACAATTCGTTGGTGTAAGAAAATGAAAATCGATTTTTTCCGCATTAGGTCCCTTTCTTTGCCTGACCTCCAGGCTAGGGTGACCATAATTGATTTTCGAAAAGTAGGACAAAAAGCTTTGAAAAATGAGGACAAAGTAGGACAAAAATTTATTTTAAAAAGAGGACAAGGTAGGATAGAAAAGGTGTAAAAAAAGAGTATATATATAATTAGAAATCCGGCCAATATTATTAAAGAAATATTGGCGATCGATGTTCACTACATCGACATGTAGTATGGACCGCTAGCTACGGCCATCGTAAGTGGAATGGGGAATAGAAAGTAGTACAAAAAAGGGTCCAAAAGTTGATTAAGAAATAAAAATTTATTATTTGAAAAATCCGGACAAAAACCCGGACAAAGTAAAACTTTTTGAGCTTATTTCAAACACCTGACGTGATGGGGTAAAATGAACTTTCGATTCGGTTGCAGCGACCTCAAAAACATATAATAAACATGGTCTGACCCCCAGGCCAGAAAACCATTCTTTTTTGTATGGCTGTGTAATCAATATCGCTTTAAGAAATGTAGTGCGTCAAAACTTAGTCTCAGCAAGAGGTTGCAAGTGACCGGTATGAAGGTTGAAACGGAACTGCAGGAGAAAGCTGGATACCGCCCAGCCAACCAAGCGTGCCACCATGCCAACACTGCCGCCTCACACACGCGGTCGCAAGGTCTCGAGCGACAGGCAAAAGAAAGGTGACCACGCGGAAACAATAGAGTCACTGTTTAATAAATAAAAAGTGTTTAGAGCAAACACATGTTTATGTGCACTACGTATGTTGCTTTCTGTAATTTAAAACATTTTATGCAGAGCTTTTTGAAAGACTTCCAAAATATGTCAAAGTCACATGCTTTTGGATCGGCCTATATGGGTTATACTTATATTTATATTTATCAAATTAATTAATTAAAAAGGTTCTTTTGTAAACATTTATATATAATATTTTTACATTCTTATCTCAATGAGAAGATATTGGTTTTATGTGAAAATAATTTTCGCGGATTTTATCGAATTTCGACGTTTTTGGACTCACTGATTGAGAAAAAATTGGTTGTACTTCGATGTCTATCTGCCGTGGTTGTCGTCGTTGTCGTTGTAGTCTGTAAACACGGTAACTTTCTAAGGAATTATCCAATTCTGCTGTCCTTTGGCACATTGTTTTAAGGCCTAGAAAAAGGACGAGTTCGCTACTCAGCCAGTTTGACCAACGGTTCTGGTTTTATCCATCAAAAATGCTTTTTAAAAAATTTTAACTTTCCTATTTCCAGCAAAACTATACAATATATGAAAAACTTGTTAAAAAGCAATATTGTTAATCTCAAAAATATGAACAAATATGTTCGATATCTTCAGTTTTTTTTTAAAAGACGCATATTTTTCGTTTTAATCGTCAAAAATGTTATTGAAAATAAAAGAAATTCCATTTTCGGTCAAAATATGCAAGATACGAAAAAACTGAATGCGCAAAAATTGTTCACCCAAAAACGTTCTACATATTTTTTGTTAAATATCTTTTGATATGGCGCGTAGTTCTTGTTTTAATCGTAAAAAATAACATTAAAAAATTTTGAAATAACATTTTGGGAAAGCGCCACAAGATACGATAAAATGAATAGACAAAATTTGTTCACCCAAAAAAAGATCTACAAATTTTGTATAAATCATTTTTTATAGGATCGGTAGTTCTTGCTTCAATCGTGAAAAATATCATAAAAAATTTTTAAAACGACACAAGATGAGAAAAATAATGAATGGGCAAAAATTGTTCATCCAAAAAATATCTACAAATCGGTTATAATTCATTTTTGATTAGAACGCGTGTTTTTTGTTTTAATTGTAAAAAATAACATACAAAATAAAAACATTGATTTGTTTGGAAAAGGACACCAGATACAATAAAATATTAATTGACAAAATTGTTCGACTAAATTATATCTACAAACTTGCTTTAAACCATTTTTTTCTAGGGCACGCACATTTTTTAAGTTTTAAAACAAGACAATGAAAATACGTCTGTTTCAACGTTAATGCACATTATGAATTCTAATATAAATCTATTGCAATTGTATCTTTTTTCAGTGTAGCCTCAAGCTTTAATCGAGTGCGAAGCACGACATACGTGATGAGAATATGTTCTTTAAAGCCGAAGGAACTCTAAGAAAGAGAATTCACAAAACACCTTATTTCGTAGAATTTTCTTATGAGAATTCCCTTCACAATCGTTCGATAACTTCCGGAATCGGTTTTTCGCATTTTTTAAGAGAATTTAGGTTAAAACAACAGACGATCTAACGTTTTATTCTTAAAATATAAGTAAAAACTGCGGTGGACGTAGTTGATGAGAATTTTGGTGACAAGGATAAATATATCTGTGAAAAATTAATTAGAGCATTTAAATTATTTAAAAACATTTGACGAAAGTTCTGAATAGTTTATAAAATCATTCGGCTAAAAAATAAAATATAACTATGGAATGTCTAGGAAAACTAATCGAAGGACTTTCAAATCAAATAATTCTGGATAAAAATCATTTTTAGTCTGGAATTTTTTCTTGATTCCTATATTTTGAGACACCATTTACTTTAAAAAAATATATAAAATATAATATTCCAAACTTCAAGGCTATGAAATTAGCGGGGGACAAGACTTCCAAGGTTAATTGGAAATGGTCCATATGTAGTTACAAAATATGATCGATAATATTTAATGACATTCTTTCATATGCTATAAATATTTGCATGCTTCGACAAAAAGGTATCGTAAAACCATGAGTTAGAGGAGGAACGAAACGACGAACGAAGGGGGTGTGTGTGTGTATTGGTATTTATCGATTATACTATATAATTTAAGCTTGACAGTTGATTTTTTTTTCTTACATCTTTTCTAGTGCTTCTGCCTATAGATTATTTTTGTTATGTATACATCTTATATCGAGGCTTCTATAACTCACTGACATGCAAGAAACCAGTGAAGAGAAAATTTTAGTTTCTCATGAAGTTAATTATTTTATACGAAATCATTTTATGTTGGTAAGAGTAATAAAAGGGTTGCGAATCTAATGAGTAATTGCGTATTTTTAAATATTTATATTTGAAAGCCTGATCATAAAATGTAGCCCAATTACTTTAGATCAAATTCGATATGAGAAACAGAAAAACCGCGGGCGGAGAACTATTAAATCTGTTAGTTTTCTCCGCGGAGCAGATGAAGAAATTACATAATTGTCCAAGAATTAATTACCGGAAGTGTCCGCCATCTTGGATCTTGTGTTTTCGTCGATCTGCACGCGTATTTTGCATTTCTCGATAAAAGAGGTACGTAACAAATTTGTAGAGACTTTGATTCTCTACAATTTTCATCTAGACGATATTGTTGCAAAAAAAGTATTTGTCGCTAACAATAAGCAAAAAGTGTGGAAAATTAGGAAAGTGACTCCGTTTTTTTCACTTTTTGACTATTTGTATTGAAAATAAGGGGCACATTTAAATGTCAAGGCTGTAGAGGACTCAATTCCCAACTACTTTTGTATTAAAACGTTTTTTATGCGACGTGTGGATCACGGTCGGGAACGCTTTCAACACAGAGGCACGGCGGAAGCGACTCGTAACTCATTTCCACACCACTGTAGAGGTAGAGGTCTCGGCGAATTTGTTTTTTATGTGGTTTCCCCATTGACGAAATTCTGCATTCTTACATTGCCCACAACATATTTGGCACATTTTACGTTACCTAAACTAAAGCAAGGTGAAGTTGCTTCCAACTTTGCCTAAAGAACACTTGGCACACCTAGGTTTGCCTGCATTCATTCCAGGCAAGGCTTTACCGGTAACATATATATATATATATTGTGTCCAACAGCGCGAGTTCCCCCACACCGCTGTGTTGAGAGCGTTCCTACAAAAGTTGTTGGAAATTGAATCCCCTACAGCTTTGCCATTTAAATGTGCCACTTACTTTGAATACAGATAGTCAAAAAGTGGAAAAAACTGCGCCACTATCCTCATTTTCCACACTTTTTACTTATTGTTAGCGAACAATAATTTTTTTACAACAATATCGACTGGGTGAAAATTGTAGAGAACCAAATTCTCTACAAATTCGTTACTTACCTCTTTTATCGAGAAATCCAAAATACGCGTGTAAATCGACGAAAACGCAAAATCCAAGAAGGCGGACACTCCCGGTAATTAATTCTTGGACAATTATGTGATTTCTTCATCTACTACGCGGGGGACACTTAAGGGAGGGGTAAGGGTTCGCACTTTTGAAAAATCGATTTTTTTATTGTCATCTTTTCTTATAGTTAAACATTTCAAGAATATAGTCCCAAAATTTGATGTCGATCAGAGCAAAACACTCGAATTTATTGACTAGTTAGTCTCCTCTCCTAAGGTAAGGGTTTTAGCGTTTTAGGTTTTAAGTATAGTTTCAACAACATTTTCAAATTTTGTTATGCGAAGATATCGACAAACAAGCCGATGGCGGAGCTCTTTGAAGATACTCTTTGGGAATAGTCGTTTTGCGGTGTTCACTGTATCGCATTTTTCTCAAAACCATTTTTCAAGAGTCCGTGTTCACTGCCATTCAAAAACTACATTACCGATTCATTTCAAACTTGGTACACACTTTCTACATTTAAAATACCTCCCCCCAGCGTTCAGTTTCAGAATTTTTTTTTACATTAAGGGGGTTTTCGACTAACAAAATGGCGGAATTTTTCGTAAGAAATAGTCCCTAGTAGCAACGTCTGGCTTGTATGACAGAGGCAGGGTTGCGTACGTAATATACCTTAGGTAATTTACGTAGTTTTTTACATGTAAATTACCTACGTAATTTACGTCCCTAGTTTTTTACATGTAATTTACGTTTTTAAGATGGCGACTGCTCTTATATAGAAAATAAACATAACCTCATTCTTTAATACGTTGAAGACACTGACTGACTTGCTTCATAGCTTCTTAATTTATTAAAAGATGTTTAGAGGTGGCAGACCCAGAAATTCCTTTTGGGAGGAGTTAAACTTTATTTTTAAGAGGGAAAATGGCAAAAAAAATTCTTTTTGCCCCGTGTGCAATCTTTTCATTTACTCATGTTTTAAATTTAATAAAAAACAATTCATTTAATCTCTCACGTAATGCATTCCGGAATAAGTGAAGTTATATTATGCTCTTTTCCCTCACCCGCCACCGCCTCCCACCATTCAAGTCCGCCATTTTTTACGTTTATTACATTTTTTACGTATAATACGTAAAATACGTATTATACGTATGAAAGTTCGAGTTACGCGTAACCGTGCAACCCTGGACAGAGGCCAGAGTCTGACTTAGCATCTGCTCCCTCTAGTCGACCAGACTGGCGGGAGAAATGATCAGACCAGACGATAAACAGAATGTGGTGAATAAAGGAACCGAATTCTGGTATTTAGTTTAAATACTTGTAATTAATGTAGAAATTAATTAATGTAATTGAAAATCTATCAATCGGAATTCTGAACGATTCATAAGTATCCCTAAACATGCAATAAGCTTATACAACAAGGGGTTATGTTTGTAATATTTCAGTGTGTCTCGCCTGAAATGTAGTGACCTCTCCGCAGTAATTTCTCCTAGAAAGGGCCGAAATATAGTGTAAAACTATTACAGAAAGCTATTTAGTACCATTTTACGTTATTTCAATTTTGTCTGGAGTATATCATGACCAGTCTGGCCCAGGATCTGCTATACCAGACTCTTGCGCTAGAACAGCACGCCAAAGCGGAACCAGCCGGGCGCCAGGCTGCAAATAGATTCTTCGTTTTCTGGCGCCCAGCTGGTGCCAGTCTGCAGTTATCTTGCTACTAGGGGTGGTTTTCACTTCAAATGACCACCAAAAATTTAAAAATGAAAAAAATAATAATTAGAGAACATTGGGGGGAGGATTTAATGATACTTTGACTAAATTTTAATGGATTTTTATTTTCGACAATTTCCAGCTGAGATACAGTGAACACCGCAAATCGTCTGTTTCTAAAGACGTTCTTGGAAGAGCTCGGTCACCGGCTTGTTTGTCGATATCTTCGCATAAAAAAATCAGACAATGTTGTTCAAACTATACTTAATAATGTACAAAAGGTTCAAATGAATTTTGCTCAATCCATATTTACAAAAAAAAATCACAAAAAATGTGTTTTTTTCACGCTAAAACCCTTACCCCTCCTTTAACTGCGTCGAAAGTTCTGCGCCAGCGGTTTTTCGAGTGACAAAAGTCTAAAATGATTGGGCTAATCGTTTAATTTCTAATCCTGAAATTAGCAAATTTTAACTTTTATATCTCTTATTATTAATTATTTGCATCAAATATGAGCATATATGTGTATAATGCTAATTTTTTTGTAAAATATCTCGAACATTATTGTTCTTCATTATTAACACTTTTTATCAAATCTGAATTGCATTTTTATTACTTTATCGAACGTTTCCCAGCTGAAAATTCCTGTACAGGCACCTCGGAGGATCCTTCACATGTTCCTGTACAGGAAACTGCACACGAGCCTGTACAGGTAATCTTGACGGTTCCTGCGCAGGAATTTGGCGAAGGAAACTATACATGATCCTGCAAAGGAACCTGTACCGACAAAGGAACCTTTGAATGATCCTGTACGGCTTCCTGTACAGGTTCCATTGCAAATGAAATCGAGGCGCAGGTTCTCGTACAGAAACGTGTATAGGATCCCTCAGCGAAAGACATCAAAGGAACCTTTGGAAGGATCCTGTACAGAAACACGTATAGGGTCCTTTGCAGATAGCCATCGGGAAAACTCATGTCGCTTACAGCTATAAAGTTGCCTTCCTTTTATTCCTTTGAAGATCCAACTCACCATCGAGAAAGCCAAGCAACTAGCGAACCCTCGCGGATTAGTTCCTACGCAGGTTCATGTATAGGATCCTGAACATGTTCCTGTACATGAATCCACACCTCAATTGACTCTGTGAAGGAACCTGTACAGGATCATTCAAAGGTTACCTTGTATACATGTTCCTTTGCAGGACCATGTACAGGTTCCTTCGCCAAATTCATGTATAGGAACCATCAAGATTACCTGTACAGGTTTGTGTACAGTTTCCTGTACAGGAACATGTGCAGGATCCTCCGAGTTTCCTGCACAGGAATGCTCAGCTGGGTTCTAACCAAATTTATTCAAGATTGTAAGATATGTTTTTAAAATTCAGTCCATGTATACCAACATAAAATAATCTATCAACAGCGGAAATTAAAATAAAATAAAGCTTTTCTTCATGAGCCTCTGAGACCCTAAAGACCTAATATTCCATGTACAAATTATATCAACATTTTGAAGCGTATAGTTAACTTTAATATAAATAAGGTAAAGGTACCTATCATGAATATTGACTGACATTTATCAAAGATAATATCTTTGCATTTATCCCAGTCAGAAAGCTTGATACCTATATAATATTTTTGCCTATAATTTATTTGATCTCGTGTATTCACAAATTTTGATTATTTCACATGTGTAATAGATTAAGTTATAGCTTAAGGTTTATAGATTTGAAATTACTGCACTTTTTTTTATTTGGATACAACTTTATTTATTAATTAGTTGTTTTATAGTACGTACATCTTTTTTAATACGGTCCGTATTTATGGAACGGAGAAACATGGGTATTTCATATCGACGGACACGTTTTCAACGCTTGCTCCTATTTATGGAACAGAGGTACATTTGCAATAAAATGTGTTATTTATTATGTTAATATATAGCTTATGTTATGTTATTGTGATCTAATAGTCAAACTTTAAGTAAACCAAATTAATTTTCAATTTAAAAAACGGATTTTCAACGAAAATGGTTCAATTTTCAACCAAAGTGATATATACAGTATGTCCCAGACTCAAGTGTCCGGACTTATATAGCTGTATAAAAATGAACAAAATAAAACAAAATTCATTTTCCAAAAATCAGTTGAAGTTTTAGTTTTTGAGTTATAAAATGCTTAAGCTGATCCAATCAGGAGCGCCGTATAAATAGTCGTGTGTGCGTGAACGGGAGTCCAACGTAGTGTTCTCCCGTCGCTAACCCCACCTCTGCGCTCGCTTCGATAACACTGCGTTGGAATCCCGCTCACGCACACGCCACTGCTTATATGGCGCTCCTGATTGGTCCAGCTTAAATATTTTATAACTCAAAAACTAAAACTTCTACTGATTTTTGGAAAAGGAATTTTCAATACATCGTATCCTCTCCGTATCATGCAAGAAAAACTCATTAAAAAAGGTAGATGAACATTTAACTTGTTTAAATTCGGATTCTACGTGAAATTTTGCGTTACGAGGTCACGGAGTAATTGCAATAGTTTTTCTTGCAACGATAAAAACTTAAAAATAATAGAATACTTATCGACAACGTTTGCATCCATAATCGTTTAAGCAGCACTGCTTAAACGATTATGGATGCTTGATTATGGACGATTGAAGTCGCCTTCAGCCCACGTTGTCGATAGGTATTATATTTTTTTAAAGTTTTTATCTTTGAATAATGAGTTTTTCTTGCATGTTACGGAGAGGATACGATGTGGATACCATAAGGATAAGCTGTAGCGTATCCGTTCCGTTCATTCGGTGCGCTAGGGAGTATTCAACACAATATATGATCTTGCAACCAAGTTGTTGAAATTGCAACTGAAAATGATACATTTTTAACCAATAATTAAATTTTACCAAAAAAGACATGAATTTTCAACAAAAAATGGAATTGTTAAATGGTAATTAAAGCAATTAATTTTTAACCAAAAAACGGATTTTCAGCTAAACAGTTCAATTATCAACCAATGTGATGAATGTTTGACTAAAATTATGAATCTTTAACTGGAATAATTCAATTTTATAACAAAAAGGTCAAACAAATGTACACCAGATAGTTCAATTTGTAACCCTCGGACACTGGCGGGCGGCATTGCATGCCGCTTTCTGATACAAAATTATGATTATTCTTCAGTGTGCCAAAGTACCGCTAAAACGTGCTTAGGTAGCTTTCAAGCAACTATCATCATATGTCCCCAAACTCTTTCCTGCTTCCATTGTGCTCTTTACGCCGGCAATGATCTCGTGAAGAGAGAAGGTGCGTGCTTTCGGCACTCGATCCGTACCGCCCGCCGTGGGGAAAAAAACTTCCCTGTCATAAGAGAAGAATTCAAAAAAATTCAGAATCTGAATTCCCATTAATGGGTGAATTTTCCTCCATCGAAAGTTCCACCAACGAATAGAAAAAAAAGCAAAACCTATTCCTTTTAATCGACTTAGAAAAATGTAATGGAAGTGTATTGGGAGGAATTAAAACGTGGAGAAATGTAAAAGAAAGAATAGAAAGAAAGAGAATAATGTAATTTTGAAGACGCAACAGCTAGTCCTTTTAATCGACTCAGAAAAATGTAAGGGAAGCGTATTGGGAGAAATTAAAAAGTGGAGAAATGTCACTTTTATTATTATCTTTTGATTGGACTTGGATTCTGCCTTATTCTTCAGAGATTCTTGTTAATTTTTTAATGGTATTTTGAAAATGAACTTAAATAGAGCGCGTACGGTAAAACAAGTATAAAACAATCGCGCAAAAAGACCGGTTGACTGTGAAAATAATATTTTACTTTTTTACATTTGAGAGACGCGTCTTCTTACAACGGCCCGTCGAGTTAGACTGGCATCATCATTGTCATGTGACACGTGTATCTGTTGGAGAAATAGACAAAAAAAAGGGACAGATTAGAAGGAATTAAAATAATCGAAAATAAAGCATGTAAGTATGGAATTAAAAATAACCATGACAAAAAAATCGAAATTTCCAAACTTATGTTTCACACGGAGGAATAGAAACCATGTAAATGCACGCATTTTGTGGACGGATTAGAAAGAATTAAATTAATCGAAAATACATGATGTAAGTATGAAATTAAAAATAACCATGAGAGGTGTGTCTACTGCTCGCATTAAGAGAAATTAAAAAAATGGAAAATATGTTCGCCTGCATGGAACATAACACAACTGGAAATCGTTTAGGAAATAGAAAGTAATTGGTTTTGGAGATAAACCTATTCTTTCGTTGGGCACTTCTTCCGATGAAAAATTAGCACATTCACAAAAATTAAATAGTGCAGAAATGGCCCAACTTGTTCCCAAGTTCCGATCTGGGCCCGATCGGATTTTCCACATGTGGCCGCAAAGGGGCAGGTGGTGTGGCTCGCGTCGGAACCACGTCGAAACGGGTTAGGTTAGACATGATTATGTCAAGTTTTTTGTTGTCCTCGTGATATTTTTTTTTTATATCCAATTTAAAATGCCGATAGCAAAAAGTAAATTGCGAGTTCGGAAGCACAGAATTGTTGGTGAAA
>CAKNWT010234397.1:0-16066 GCA_932066315.1 Andricus coriarius
TTATATTTTTCTTCAAAATTCAACTATTTGGTTGTAAATGCAACTGTTCGGTAGAAAGTTCATCTTTCTTTGTCGAAAATGTACTTTTTTGTTGAAAATTCATCTTTTTAGGTTGAATATTCAATAATTTGGTTGAAAATGTAATATCTTTCGACTGAAAATCTTAGGAATATTTTACCTAATTTAATGTTATTTAAAAGAATTTATTCGCCTATTATTCCCCTATTTTCTTGAAAAATCACGCTATTTTCACTGTTTTGTGAACATTTTGGGATGTGAAGTCTGAAATCACTTTTACAATAATTTACATTATATATTTTCCTTTGGCGTCCTAAAATGTTAAATTGTTCTCAAAACTTGGCTAAAGACGATGTCAGGGTACCGTTCCATACCTGACTGTATTATTTTACGTTGGTACGTTTAAATGAAGTCGCCCATTGAAACCAGCCGACACTACAACTTTGTATGTAATTCTGTATACAATTTTTGGATAATTTAATAACGTATGCTACTGTGTAGATATCTCAGCACCTATTATACTGAAAAATGTCTTAAAAAATGCACCTTTCTTTTCAAGATCAAGATCGAAAAAGAAATTGGAAGATTTTTAGGATTTTTTTTTTAATTTTGCCGAATACGTTCAAAGTTTTAGCAAAAATTTAAATCATTTTAAAATGTATTCAGCAGTTATTGAAAATTTCGAAAATTCTAATGATTCCGAAATACAATTTTGAATTTTTTTCAAGGGTTTGAACAGTTTGAGGAAATTTCCAATTAAAGATAATTTAAACTTTCACTTTCAACTGTTGAAAATTTAATTTCCAGTGGTTGAAAATGGAAATTAATTGAAAATTCAAGTTTTAATTCTCAGCTGTTCAATACTGAAATAAATTAAAAATTCAATTTTTCACCGGTATAAAATTAAAGACAATTTAAAATATAATTGCTATCTGCCAGAAATTCAGTTGTTAAAAATAGAAATAAATTTGCAATTTAATTTTTAACTGTTGAAAATTAAAGAATTTTTCAAATTTATTTTCCGACTATTTAAAATCCAGCTGTGAAAGTTGCAATTTTTAATTTTCAATAAATTTTAACAGTTGCACCTTCAACCGTTGAAAATTGAAGAAAATTGAATTTTAAACAGTTGAAAATTCAACTGCTAAAAATTGAAATAAATTAAAAAATGTAATTTATTCAGTTTTCCACGGTTAATTATTAAACTGTTGAAAAAACAGGTGTTGAAAATTCACTTTACAATTATCCTTAACTTTTAACCGTTGAATGTCCAACTGTTGAGAATATCAACTGCTGAAAATTGAAACGACCTTTTTACTTGTAATTGAAACATGCGTTTGTTCTGTTTTTTATAATAAGAAAGTTTTAACCATTTTTATACTTTTTTTCAAGGAAAAAATTGTTTGCAATCGACTGTGTATCAAAGTAGCTTCTCAGATGTTATAAATTCCAGAATATTCTTAAACCACGCTAGTGCATGCTAATTTAACTCTTGCTTATAAAAAAACAAAACAAAAATCGCATGCTTTATTGACAAGTGGATTATTTTTATCCACACTAATGCATGCTAAGTAAGCTGTTCCTTATAAAGACCTAAAAATACAAAAAAAATCGCATGCTTTATTGACAAGTAGATTTGGCTTACTGGAGGACACCACGTAAAAAAATGTGCCTTCAACTCGACCTTCATGAGCCTCCTTACACCGTACACTAGTTTTGTAAGGTCATCGCCGGCTACCGTTTTCTTCGAAAGTATAAGGAAAAATATGACTTTTGTGGTTTGCCTGGATTTAGAAAATAATGAACTTAAACGAGCATTTGTCAATTTTTTATAAAAATTTATTATATTAAAAATATACTTGGTCAAAGTTACCCTACTTTTGAAGACTAATTTCTCGGCTTGTAATGATTATTTCCGAAATTTTCGAAAGGTTCAATCTAGATTGATATTTTATCTATAAATGTATGTATCTAATTAAAAAATTTATCTTAAATAAATATGAAAACACATGTGCCGACGAAGTGTCTACATCGAGTAAATTCAAGGCAAGTAACTACCGAACCTGGCGGCCAAATATTGAGGAGACCTTTAGACCCGCCCACGCATTGTACTGACTACAATGCATACCCCTTACCTCACCCCGGCAAGTTCTGGGACCTACTGTAATTCACATCTGATACCATTCTCAAGGAAACCTTCTCAGATTCGTTTCTGAATTTTCTCTTTAGCCACTAAAGAAACGTACGAAACGTTAATCTCCAAAAAATTTGCCAAAAGTACTTCTCTGACGTTCAATGGATTTCACAGTGGGCCAGGAGACCCGGTTGCATGGCCAAAATTCGATTTTTAAATTCGAAAAAATGAATTAAAGTACTAAATTCAGGAATAATTGAAGTACTATTGACGATAATTATACGTTGATTGATCAGTTTTTATATCGATGATACAGGCACATCGTGGAAAATCTTATTAAAATTCGTAGTATTACTGATGTTAGGGAAATACGATTTATGATGTTAAGAAACTGATTTCTAACCTCCTACCTGGATTTATTTAATTCACCAAGGTGATAAATTTGTAAGAAAACAACTCAATCTGTAATTTTTAATTGCAATCAAGTACAATCACATTATTAGTAAATGAAAAACAAGAGTTTTTAGCAAAGCACCTTCTTCCGATTGCTCATAACACGACATAACACAACATATTGAGTTCTGAAATATATGAATGGCTACCGTAGGATGTGCACTTGAGCTGAAGTGTGCTCCTTTTTGCTCCTTTTCATTTGTTTCGCTGCTTATGGTATATATTAACATGGCCGCGCGCACGCTGGCTCACCCTTATTTGTTGTTCTAGTTACATCAACGCCGACCGCAGACGAGCGAGCTCACTTGTTTCGATAATCTGCTTTCCGTCCACATTCCTTGCGCATAAATGATATCAATAAAATGACTACATATTCGTAATCAGCGACCCCAAAATCCCCCGGGTAACTATTCTTAGCCAATTCCGTAGACTTTACGAAATCTTCGCCGCCATATTTGGTCCGCCATTTTTAATTTTTAATTTTTGACTACATGTTCGTAATCAGCGACCCCAAAAGCCCCCGAATAACTATTTTTAGACAAATTCGTAGACTTTTTAATTTTTATTTAAAATTTGAATTTTGTCCATGAAACCGGGTCTCCTGGCCCACTGTGGATTTGCATGTTTCTTGAAATTCGAATTCGAATGATATATACTTTTAGGAGTCACTTTTGTCATCAAAATTAAACATAATAATCGAAAAGTTAAAAGACCCCAAGTTTTCTATTTTGGCAATCGAATGTCAACAGCAAAAATTTGGATAGAAATTTCTTAATCTATCATAAAAATAGTTTCCACCATGGGGATCTTTTTTCATGTGAGAAAGAGTCATTTGCAAGCCGACAAAGTTGTCTTTAAAAGAAGAGCAACTTTGATCAAGCATATTTTTGATGTCATCAATATTTGTTAAAATTTGAGAAATATTCGTTCTACCTTATTTATTTACAAATCCAGACATACCACATACGTTGTACTTGTTAATAATGGTTATACATAATATACCAGGTGTTTTTTTTAACTTGAGACAATATCGAACTATCTCAAAAAATACACATCCTATGAAAAATTATCCGCAATAAAAACTTTTTATTTTCGAGGGGTAAGAGCGGCTTTGAACAAATTTACTCCCCCCCCCCATGTCGCCTGGGGGGTGGGGTGGGGTACATTTTGTTCAAAGTCGCTTTTCCCCCTTGAAAATAAAAAGTTTTTATTACGGATATTTTTTTCATAGGATGCGTATTTTTTTAGATATTTCGACGTCTCAAGTTAAAAAAAAACACCCAGTATAGCTGCAAGAAGTCGAAA
Organism: Andricus coriarius; assembly: GCA_932066315.1. Taxonomy (NCBI): domain Eukaryota; kingdom Metazoa; phylum Arthropoda; class Insecta; order Hymenoptera; family Cynipidae; genus Andricus; species Andricus coriarius. The sequence goes on from CAKNWT010234397.1 coordinate 3,911, forward strand.
TGAAGTTTAAAATGTTGAAAATACTCTACTTGAATTTTCTTCTAATCGAAACATTTCATTGGGATAGTTTCGAAATATAATTGATATCAAGTGAAAATTTGGAATTAAATTTCTCAATATACTAGAAAAGAGCGTTTTATATTGAAATCTTGCTTTTTAATTGTTAATTGTTTAATTGTTAAACAATCGTTTGTAAATTTTTGGACTATAAGTGTGCTGGATTTACTGCGGAAATAACTCGTATCAAAAGTACATACTTGTCAGGTGGGTACATGACAGTCGAATCTTGAAAGTTAAGAAATATGTGAGGTCTTTCGACATTTAGAAGCATCAAAAGTTTTAACCTTTTTTAATATTTGATCGCATTTATGAATTTTAAGTTTTTAGTATGATTATTTGATTGAATCTAATAAAATATTATTTTATTATGACTGCTAAATTGACGTGGTGCAGTGCTGCCAACTCTCAAAAGTGAAACTCTCACTGAATGAATAACTGGTTGTCAGTGACCGGATTCTAGCTATTTGAATCAGTGAGATTTCACTGACAATTAGTAGGTTTTCACTGATTCAGATTTATAGAGCAAGAAGTCGAAATAAAGTTTAAAATGTTGAAAATACTCTACTTGAATTTAAGTCTAATCGAAACATTTTAGTGGGATAGTATGTGGTATGTCTGTGGTATTTCATAGATATAGTATGTGGTATGTCTGGATTCGTAAATAAAGAAGGTAGAACGAATATTTATCACATTTTAATCAATATTGATGATATTAAACATATGCTTGGCCAAAGTTACCCTACATTCGAAGACTAATTTCTCGGTTGGAAACTATTACTTTAGAATTAAAAAGTATACTTTCAATACAACAAATTTTTTGTCTAGTATATTCAGAAATATAATTCTAAATTTTCACTGGATATCAAGTATATTTTGAAAGTATCACAATGAAATATTTCGATTAGACGAAAATTCAAGCAGAATATTTTCAACATTTCAAACTTTATTTTGCCTTCGTGTGGCTGTTTTATGTATCACGATTGGTAACAATTATAACGTGTGTGGTATGACTGGATTCGTAAATAAAGAAGGTAGAACAAATCTTTATCAAATTTCAATAAATATTGATGATATTTAAAATATACTTGGTCAAAGTTACCCTACTTTCGAAGACTAATTTCTCGGTTTGTAACTATTATTTTAGAATTAAAAAGTAGAATAGAATAGAATTTTATTTCTCCATGTACATCCTCGTTCATGGACTTTTACATATACTACATTTATACCTTCTTAATAATACTCATACTTATATTTTGGCACTTTTTAATATGCTTCGTTACAAAAAGTAAAAAAATCACATGTTTAGCTCATTTATACCATTCCCCTCTTATTATTTTAGATTTTATCTAATTCTTACAATAATTTATTCTGAATTCTTTCCCCTAACTGTAAGAATATTACTTAATATTGCCGCTTGATATTCTCCCTTTGATGATCCTTACTCTGAATAATTAAATCAATAAAAACATTAGTATTTAAATTTGTACAATATTCAGTTTAACTAAAGTTGGTTAACAGACTGTTTCGTTTCATCATCGCTTATAATCTCATCCTCTATTACATCCTCCTCGCTTACTTCTTTGGAAAATTTCTCAAATTGGCTCGCATATCTGCAGGGACTGATATTCATTTTCCCCGACAAAGTGTTACATAACTTTTCCACTAAATTGGGTCCATACCTATCTCCCACCCATTTCTCTATTTAATCCACCCATTTATTTTCAATGTTTTCCTTTGCTTTCCTACACCTCCAAACGTGTTTCATGTTCTCCTCTTCCTCTCTACATAGCCTTCATCCTGTCTCTTTGAAACCCTTAATTCCCGCTCTACCTATATTGCCACATCTCAGTCTGGCCCATTGGTTCTTGTCCTTGTATCCTACTTTTTTGTCACTCCAATACTCTTCTCTCCTCAGTTCCTTTTTCCAAGTCCTATACAATTGACAGTAAGAAGATTCGTCTACCCTAGCCCAGTCCATTTGAATCTCTTGGTATTTTTTTATCCTAATGCCCTTAGCGAAATTATTCTCAATCTCTTTTAATTTTTCCCCATTTCCTTCCGAAGCCCATTTCAAAGTTTCTCCGTCACCGACCTCCCTTAGGGCCTCCATTAAGCCTTTTCCCCACTCTGTCGGATCCTTGTTTTGAATTCCTCTGAGCTCTTCTTTGAGGCGAATGTTCGGAAGCCTACCTTCCGTCATTTCCAAAATCTCTCTCATATATCTACTAGCCCTATTTCTTGCTTCTATTTCTACGCTGTTTCGACCTGCTTCCAATCTCCAGATGTAGTAGGGAGTGTTTTTATCCAAACCCATTGCCATTTTTATGAATTTTGCTTGCGCTCTTTCCAATTCTTCCCACCTTTCCTAACCCCAAATTTCTACTTCATACAAACCGCCAGATTTTACGAGAATGCCCATCAGATATAATCTTCTGTCTAGACCTGCAATGTTTGCCCCTGTCATGACTCCCCATGCTATGTTAGCTGCTCTTTCTATTTTGTTTGCCATGATTTTGACAGGTTTCCTGTGTTTTCCACTGGAGGAAAACTAATACCCTTAATATTTGAAACGGTCAACTTCTTCCACCTTGACTCCATAAATTCTCCATTCTTCCCCTTTCTTCCTCCTCCCTCTTTTTTGAAAAACAATCATCTTGGATTTATTCAGATTTATTTCGAGTCCGTTCTTATCCACATACTTCTCCAGAGTTTTCAGCATATTCCTTAGCTTTTCTGGGAAGTCTGCTACTACTGCTATGTCGTCTGCGAATTTAAGGGGGAACACTTTTTCATGGCCTATTACTGTTCCACCTTCGTTTTTCTAACCCATTCGTCATCTATGTCATCCATAAATATGTTGAACAGCGCGGGACTGAGCGGGCATCCTTGTCTCACCCCTATTCTGGTTTCAAAACATTCCGTGTTCTCCTCTGCCGTCATGACCTCGTTGACAGTAACCCTGTACATTGTCTTGATCATTTCTAGCATCCGTCCTTGAATTCCAATGTTGTGCAATTTTTTATAGAGGAGTTCCCTATCCACCGTGTCAAATGCCTTCTTTAAATCAATGAATGCAGTATATCATTTCCCCTTTTCTCGCTTGAGGCAGTTATTAATCAACTTGTTAAGGAAAAATATATTGTCCCTGTTAGATCTCTTTTTCCTAAAACCCGCTTGATTCTCTTTAAATAGCCCGTGTGACTCCTACCAATCCCTTAATCTTTCATCCATAATAGATGCCAATATTTTGTACCCCGTGTCTAGTAGTGAAACGCCTCGATTTGCCGTGTCATCCTCATTTCCCCCTTTAAAAATGGGTGCTATCACCGCTTTTTCCCATCCATTCCCTATTTTTCCAGTTATCCAAAATCCTTTTAGAATACGATGCATCTCCTGAGCCCAAACTTCAGGTATTCCTTTAATGATTTCGATGGGAATACCATCTTCTCCAGGGGCATGTCCTGCTTTCATTTTTTAAATATTTCTAACCATCTCTTCGAATATTATCTCCTAATCTAGTTCACTCGTTTCTTCGTTTTCTTTTTTACCTTCTGGTTTTCCTTCAATATCTTCTTCTTTTTTCCTTACCTCTTCTCCTTTTCTTTCTTCCTATTTTTTAACTCCCTAAGCTTCTTTTTCTCCCTTTCTAACAAATCCCTTTCCTCTTCCCCTTGACTTTTAAGAAATTTTCTTAATGAACGCCATACAATTTTTCTTTGGTTCTTGCACTCCTCGTCTTACCACTCTCGAGTCGCCCTTTTCTTACCTTGACTACTATCCTTAAATTTATCCCACCTATCTTCCCATTGTTACCCTTGATTTTCTATTACTTGATGATTTGCCCACAATTCTTTCATTTTTTTCTTTGAATGATTCCCCTTCTTCGCCATTCCATACTAACTTTTCTCTCCCCACCACCACCCCTCCATCGACCAAAACTTCCAAACCTTTTGGCCCATCTACTTCTATATTTAAATTCCACGGGTAAGTGGTTGGATTCTATAACATAATCTAGCACCGAGCCTTCGTCTCCGCAGATATGCGTCCATTTCGCCCCTAAATCACCCTTAGTTCTACCATTTAATATCCTTGAACTAAAGTCCTCACGAATACCTAGTATTTTTTTCCCTTCTGCGTTTAATAATTTATCTTCAGAATTTCTCGCATTTAAGTAGCGTTGTATTGTGCACCCCCACACGCTTCCCCCACTCTAGCATTCAGGTCCCCTAGTATAACTATATAGTCCCCTCTAGTTTGAGCCTCTTCTATCATTTTTATTAATTTGCTCTTTAGTTTAAACATTCCTACATTATTATATACGGTAACAAACAATACATCTTTTCCTTGGGCTTTTAAATTTTTACCTTTAACAGTCATACCAAACTCCCATTCTTCAATACTCACACGCTCACTCATATCTTTTTTCACTCCCATTAGATGACCTCCACTGGCTCTGCCTCTTTTTTTGACTCTTTCTTCTGGTTTGCCGCTCCACTCAAAGTTTTTATTAAACCTATTCTTGAACTCTTGTAGATTGCTGTCCTCCATCCAGGTCTCTTGAAGTATTACTAGATCATAGCTCTCCCAAAAATCCTACGAATCCAGTAATTTGTTACCTCCTGCTATGATCCAGGTAATTCCTCTAATAATTTTGCAATTATTCTCTCCCGGCTCTCCAATTGTTTGGGGAATTTGGTTCACTCTGAAAGGGCTTTTCTTCCACCACCAAACAAATTCTCGGTTCCCTATTGTCCACCTCATGTAACTTTTAATGGCGAATTCTCCTTTCTTCTTGTCCCTTCCTACCTCGTTATCTATCCAACTTTGGACTTCAATTTCTCTCGGAGTCAGATCATCTTCTATCCTTATTTTCGTTCCCTGCAGTCTGCTCTTCTTTTTCATTAATCTTTGTTTGGCTAACCAGGACTGCATTTTAATCAGTATCTCCCCACCTATCACTCTTATGTCTTCGATAACAATTTTTTCATCCATCATATCCAGAAGTACGTCTTGTATTTCCTTCTTTAATCTTCTTATTCCTACTGCTCTAAAACCCCTCGCTACTATCCAATTTTTCCTATTCTTTCCTTCTTCGAGCTCATATCTTAATTCGTTGTCCTCAAGCCAACTTGGGTGTTCCATTATCTCATTTTCCTCATGTTGGTTCTGAATGACTTTTTCACTTCCTGTCCCCTGTTCATCCCTCCGTAGTGCATCTTCCTTCTCTCTTGGTTCAGCTACTTTCTCACTGTTCGTCTCACCTTCACCCCTCTGCAACACCCCATTTGCTGTTGATTGTAACGCTGTTTTCTCCAATTCTGTCACCCTTGATTCACTAATCCTTAATTGATGCGTTAGGTTTGCAATTTCATGCATCCGTTCAATCCCTCTCTCCTTTGCCGAGGATATAACTCCCTCCCTTTCCTCTCTCTCTCTACTATCATTTTCTGAATCTCACTTGGCTGTTCCTAGCACTTCTTTAGCACTTGAAAGATCTCCAGTTTTCCATTATTTTCCCACCAGATATCAATTGATTTTTGAATCAACGACTCTAGAGATTTTAAAGAGAGTCCTCTATTTGTATTAAGTGTCTCGTTCCTCTTTTTGTTTTAAATCGTAATTTCACTAGATTCACGATTTTCTTCTCGATTTGTAACCCCTGTATCTTTTGGATCTGAAGACTTCTCGTTTTTCAGATCGTCAGGCGCCCCCTCAACTCCTTTACTTCTTTTCTCGGCCTCCCTCTCGCTTTTTTCTCCGTCGCTGTCACCGCTGCCACCTGACTTGCATAGTCCGACTCTGTTTCCTCGACCGGTGCTGCCATGGAGAATAGACATAAGGAGCCTAAAGTCCTGTACATTGACTTCACCAAAAACAAGCATATTTCTGTCGGATGTACAAACAAAAGCGCATCGAAATGCTAGATCTTCTCGAGCGCGGCGCTAGTGTGGTACGCGTATCGATGGCTGCCGTTATGGTCTGTGTAAATATAACCTGATTTAACCTCAAGGCTCAAACAAAAATACAAACCCGGTTAAGAATAAAATGAAACTAAACTCTAAAGGAAACCTTTAGTGCATTTTAAACTGGTGAAAAATCTCATATTTATAAAATACAATAATTCTGACTTTTACGTTGAAATCTAAAAATCTTAATTATTCTTATTCAAATCTTTATACTGCGAAAGTTATAGTAATTCGTTAGCGCAATAATTCAAAAGTACCTACCTCGTCCATTGCAGGATCACTGCAATTATACACACTTCAAAAAAAGATGTTTCGCGATGAATAATTTTATTTAAATTATTTTATATTTTTGTATGTACATAACAATTTATCTGTGTAAATCATATGTCACAGATATAAATAAGGCAAAATGTCAACTGATGTCAACATAGGCAGCTGCCATGAATACGCGTGGGTCTATTCTCCATGGGTGCTGCCCTCTTATTGTCCTGGTCAGAATTAACCTCCAGATTGTCCGAATTTATTCCGCTCATTTCGTGATACTGAACCTAGCCTAGAGAGGTGATGCCCACTTTTTTTGTTTGAATTTTTACACACTTCCCATGAACAGAAACCTTGGATAACACAAATTTAATTCCATCCCTACGTTTGAAGACTAATTTCTCGGTTTATAACGATTGTTTAACGATTAAAAAGTAAGATTTCAATACAAAACGCTTTTTTCTAATATATTGAGAAATTTATATATCAAGTATATTTCGAAACTATATTGTTGACAATTATTACTTGTGTGGTATGCCTGGATTCATAAACGAATAACGTGGAAGGGATGTTTAGAGATCAACTGGGATTTGAAATATAAACCGATTTTTTTCAATCTTTTTTTGATTTACTCTTAATAATATAAAGAGGCTACTGCAGTCTATTAAAATTTAGTTAAGTAATATTTACTATGTTTGGATTTTTCTCCGCTGTGTCTAATCTCAAACAATAGGAATGTCACGCGAGGCCAAAAACCGTCCGCTCGACAATCTGCCCCCTGCCGCAAGGGTACTGGTTTCCAGACAATGCCTGACCCAGGCTGACTGTCCCCTGATAATAACTTTATTGCAGGCAATTTTTTCACACTTTTTTCCGATGTCCCCTTTTTTTCCCAGTCTTCTTAACTGCTTGGTGTACTCTGGACTCTGGAGGAGTGGTCGGCATGCTCTTGACCAAGTCAGGGTAGCCTGACCGGGCTGACCGACGACCTACTTTCTGGTCAGGTACCTGCGAGCTTGGGCAGACCAACCCTTCCCTCAGGAGTCCTTTGTTGGAAAATGGGAGAAAATTTTGAAATCAAAGTTTCTTAATTCTTAAATCCGCGATTTAAAAGTGATGTATTTGGAATCTACATATTTTTCCGATTCCAACGACATGTAATTTGTCTATAAAGGTTGAAAATTTGAGAAGTATTTAGTATTAAATTAAATATTGAGCTAAAGTTTCTTGATATTAAACTCCTTCAAATTTTCTAGGCAAGTAATATATCATTGGAATCGGAAAAATTCGTAGATGCTGATTATGCTATTTTCAAATCGCTAGTTGAAAAATTAAAAGTTTTTAAATTTTCTTACATTGACCTGCCTATGGACAAAAGACCCTTGCTGTAGTAAGCTCACTCACACTGAGGTTCTTTGACAGACCGAAAAGTAGTGGAAAAAATTATTCCGGGACAAACCTGACCATACCTGAAAAGTGAGCAAAAAGATTGCCGACCACTGCTCTGGAGCATGGGAGGGAGTAGAGAGCAAGCGTCCAGTCTCTCTCCCTCTCATGCGCCAAGGTTACGTCTCAGTTACTCTTACTCCCACTCTGTCCCCACTTAAGCAATAGATTATTTCCACTTGTGACGTCATTTCAAAATGTCCGAATGGCTCAGGAATACCATAGCAATGTATAAATTGCGTCGCACGTATACTTTTTGAGCTTATCTGGTGAAGTAATGCTTGTGGAGAATTCCTCACTTTTCAGAGCGAAGGGATCTAAATTGTCAATTGCATTTAGTTGATCACAAAACCGGACCTTCACTTCACCAGCAAAACTCAAAAAGTATTCACTAGACATTTTCAATTTTCCGATAAACACAATTCATTAACTAAAATAATACACGCGACGCAATGTATACAATGCAATGGTATCCCTGAGCCGTTCGGCCATTTTGAATTTTTATGGCTTAATGGAAATACTCTATTTAAGCCTGCGTATAGCGTATGGTGTAAGGAGGCTCCATGGTGGTGCGGAACAGAGTTCATTAGGTAACTTAACACAGCAGCCTCCGGTTGAGCACCACAACGCGCCGCCGAGTTTCGAGCTCGAGCTCGATCGCCTTACAATAGGAAAGGTCAGCTGAGCCGTCAGGTATGGCACGGTACCCTGACATCGTCTTTAGCCCAAAACTTATATAATAAAGCTATTATTATTGAATAGTTATTGTTAGGAATGCTTAAAATTTAACCGGGTAAAATGTAATTTTTTACCGAAAAAACCAGAAAGTAGCCTGGAATATTTTTTTGAAGTTTGAGTGGCAATCCTGAAATTTAGCTTTAATTTTCGTCACTTATAAGATTAGGATTGTCACCTTATATAAAACTCATACTTATAGCTCTGACGGTCTCTATTGTTAGTTGAATTCTTTTTCTGCTCGTTTTTCTTCTCTATTTCTTTTTACCAAGTCTCTACTCACTGCTGACACTGACTGCAACCGTAGAAAGAACCCCTTCTAAAGAAAGTCCCTTTATACCAAAAAAGTCTATTAAGACATGATTATCACTCTCAAACGACGTTTTATAAAGAACTTTTTTTCAACAGGAAGGGAATGTCCTTTTGAAAAACCAATAATGTTCATTTTTTTATCTTATGAAATATCTATTGTTCATTCTGTCACCATATTATTCCAACATGCTATTTATGCAAGCAAAGTTTTTTGATCAAGTCAATTTTATAATGTATAAGTTGAGATGGAAAGCTTTTAAAATTGACGAATTTTCTCAATTGAAACTGTTCTGAGTTGAATAATTTTTAATTTGAATTTTTTAAATTAAACAATGTCAAATTGAACATTTGGGAATATATCAGAAAATCGGGTGAAGTTTTCGTAATCCAAGATTCCTGTTACCGACATTTACCGACTTTTGAATACTTGCAGTGTCCGTGCTACATTTAGAAGCTTCAATATGGAAGGACTTCAACAGAAATATTATTTTAAATGAAGTCTTAAAATTAATCGATTTCAAATTGAAAACTATATATTCAAAAAAAAAGTTATTTACACTTTTCGAACCTAGAAGACAGCCGAAAAGCCTGCTTATAAAAAAAGGAATAAAACTACAACGAAATTAAATTAAAACGCAACTAAAGTGGAAAATCCAAGAAACTTTTATGTTTGGAGATTGTGATGAATGAAGGGGAAAAGGGGGTACAAAACTATTAAAGATTCCATGGTAAAGAATGTCAAAGAATAGAAAAAACGACAGGAGGAATTGAGCCTCATCTTAAGATTTGAAAGGGTGGAAAAGAAGTTGCATTATTGTAAAGCGTTCAAGCGTGGGAGCACAATTTTAGGCGAAAGATCGCCTTTCGACAGGCAGCTGATGCACCCGTTCAATAAAGGTATAACCCCTTCTGCATCTTCTGAGTTTCGACGTGACGTCTTCCAAATTCACCCTCTTATCCGACTCCTGGTTTGGTCCCTGCAATGCAGCCACAGCAGAAGTTCAACGAGGATCTGGAGGCAGGTGGGTGGATGTCAAATGATGGCTTGCGCTATGAATTACATACTTTCAATGTGCGCACATGGTTGCGCAAATACCGAAAATAACGTTTCTGGTTGTGTGGAATTTCTAATTTTTTTAGGTCGCTGTATATAATGAATTATATTGTTTGTCTTCTGAGTGAGAAATGAAAAAAAATCATGAAAGGGTTTAAACGTCTTGAACAGGGTGGCCCGAAAAAACTAACGTTTCGAATTTCTTTGATGGCACACTTCCATTTTGATAGGTTTCCAAAAAAAGTGAATACGTGTTTTTTCGATTTTATTTTAATATTAACAGGTGCCGCCCACCCCCTAAAGTTTCCCATGCGAATAACATGGGGGCAAACACATTTTTGTATATTCCTTCCAAAATATGGAAATGTATCAGTTTCGGGCATTGCTTGCCTTGGCCTTGACACACCATCCAGACCGTCCAAACGTAAACAGTCAGGGCCGTGTAAACTATTTCTGATTGGAATATATAATATTACGCAATATATGCGCGTGAATACCCGCACACTGCCCCTTTGTCGCTATGATGCTCGTGGCCACGCATGGTTGAGTAAGCCTCTCTCGACCCTGCGGGCTCCTCTCACCAAGAAAGCGCCGCAGGAATAATTCTCGGAACGGCGTGATTTAATGAAAACCATCAATAATTTTCAGTTTCATCCCCTGAGCAATCAGGATTTTTCGGAATATTGTCCTTAATTATTACTTTTTTATAATTTGTTTCAAAGATTTTCATGAAAAAATAACTTACAACACTTGATGTATTTGTTAATTAATTTTTTATCATTTTAACAATTTTCGTTCATTTAAAAAATTTGATTTCCATAGGCATAGAGCAGGGCTCACCACTTCAAGCAGGTGCCGACTGCCACGACAAGTGCACGACTGCCACCCATTTTTTCTGTCAATTTTTTCTTCGATTTCGAGGAATCCTGGAAAGGGTTAACAGTCGGTACGGTCACGGCTCGTTGCGGCTCATTGTTCACACCGAAGGGTCTGATTTTTTTCTACTTGTATTCACAATACATTTCATTTTTTCATTTCAAACTGTAATTTACCGTGAAGGATTAGGGACCAGTCCAACGACAAGATTTATGAGGGCCTGTTCTCGGGCCTGTTTGACCTAGTCTCGCGACTGCCACTGTCAGTATTTGCAGTCGCCGACTGCCTTTTGGTGAGCCCTGGCATAGAGTATCAAGAATTAAAGGTTTATTTTATTAATACTCTGGTCTATTTAATTAATTTGGAGAGTGTATTGTTTAATTTAAATTGTTTGCTAATTTTTTTAAAACAATTATTTTTGCATAAATTCTACTTTTTAACGGAAAAAGCTAGAAAATCGTACTTGTTTGCTAGTTTTTTAACAAGTATCAAAATATTTGCCTAAATATTACTTTTTCCAAAATACTTAATTTTTTTAAAACAAATTTCATTTGTTTAAACAATTTATTACCTTGTAATATCGAGAATTAATGGAATTTTCTGAAATCCTTGGCCCAATTTATGATTGTGAAGAGTGAATTATTTCATTTTAGTTGTATATTAATTGTTTAAACAATTTTTAATTGTTTAAATGCAACTTTTGACAGGAAAAACTTGGAGTAACTTTTTTTGTGCTATTTTTTCCATAGGTACAATTACTATATCCTACTTCTTAGATTTCTTAACCTACTGTTAATTGTTGAGAAAACTTTTTATTTTTTTTTAAATTATGATCTAATAATATCGAAAATTAGTGGTATTTTCTTAATGCTATGGCCTAATTAATAATCGTGAATACCTATTTCTAAACATATTCGTTATTTTTAATTGTTCTTATGTATGCAAAAATTTGCTTTTAAAGTAATCGTGGTATCTGGATATTACGTTAAAAGAAAACTTTTACCCATGTGGAAAAGTTAATTGGGGCCAGACTGGGCCCCAACCAGATTGCCCAATTAATAGTTGGGCCCCAACTGGGCAGCCCAATCAATGCCCAATTGGGCTACTGTCTGGGTTGTAACGGTCAGCCCAACGAATGCCCAGATTGAGGTAAGTAGCTGGGCCTTAGTTGGGCAGCCCATTTTATGCCCAATTAATAAAAAAAAAAGGGTACAGTTACTGGATTCATAAAGTTGGAAGTGATAAATATTTGTTCTTATTTTTTTTAAATTTGACGCTTCTTTATGATGTAAGAACTTTAAGCATCCTGTTATTCCTTTTGACCTCCATCCTAGCGTCTCTTCCAACAGTCAGCTCAGTCCTAAAAGCATCTGATGTGGTGTTTTCTGCAATAAATTTGGTTCAGTACAAATACTTAACTGAGAATGAGAAGCAGCACAAGGCGAT
>CAKNWT010234410.1:0-10536 GCA_932066315.1 Andricus coriarius
TGGCTAACTTCACACTCGTTTTAAATCTCTCGCTTTTTCAACTTGTAGCACAATATACTATTAATACTAGAAAAGATTTTCAAACTTTATATACAATAATATTCTTGAGTTTCTTCCAAACTTGTAAAAGTTCTAAACATCTTTTAAATTAACTGAAATTTTTCCTAATATTTATTAAAATCCTGTGAAATAATAATAAAAAAAATGTCTCAAGACTTTTCTAGATTTTTCTTCGACAGATTTGAAAGTTTAAACTGTTATAATATGCAAATTCTATTTTCGTAATTTTGGGCTCACACCTACTTACTCATTCATTCTACTCATCGAGTTTTCTTACAATAGGAGAAATAGACTATAAAAGGAGGAAATTCCCAAAATTGATTAGGTATAAGCAGGTATACGGACTATACCCTCAATACGCGCGCCATTGATTAGTCCGGGGAAGTAAGGACATAAACAGGACAAGTTTCCCACCGGCAATTTTATGTTCAAAATCGAAAGTATATCGATCCCCAACTACTTACCTGAATTTTTGAATAAATTCCGCTGAAGCTTTTGACGCAGCTTGCAAGCACAGCTTTGAGCTCGCAAAATTGAAGGGTTTTGCGCGTATAACTTTTTAACGCGCACTCGCACAAAAATATTGTAGAGATCAAAATTGTAGGAAATTTAATGCTTCATACAAAGACATAAATTCATCTCGCAAAAAACTAATTTTTTAACCCTTAATTTTCCCTCAAATGCAGAAAAATTGAAAAATTTGCTTTTTAAACGGCAAGTATTCAAAAAATAATAATATAAAGCTAATAATCTAGGAAAACATGTAGGAGCTACTTCTGAAAAACAAGGTTTATTCAAAATTGGAAAATTCAAAATGGCGGCCGCACCAACTGCTGATGTATTTTTTTTATTCATTCGTCGTTCATTTTATAAACATTAACAGTTTTGAGATTCGGTTTTTTGCAATCGGCTAAGTAAGAGTTATGTTTTGATAGAATATACAGTAGATATTTTAAATATTTTTTTCCATTGTTTTTTAATGCTATAATTGCAAAAAAAATTTTTTTTTTAGTTTTTCCAAAATTTAACGTTGAAAATTTTGTTTTAACGTTGTGTTTGAATATTGGAGAAGTAGGTCTTGGAAAACCACACATTTTGAAAAAAAAATTTGTAATACGATCTTTACAAACCGAGATAATGGAAGGCAAAGTTCGAAAAATACTGACGGAGTTCTATCGAGAATTTTGGGATTCTGATTGATTCGTTACATTTTTGGAATCAAACTCTAACTAAATTCATTTTTATATTATGACGTTCTCTTCAAACACGTGTGAAAGACAGGTATTTGCAGCTCGCGCAACGAAATTACAGTGTGGCAGCGGCCGGGCGTCGTAGTGGGGGGGGAGAACGCTAGTGCCCAGGTGGATCAAGCTTTCGCGTATTCTCTCGGTTTTTGTGTAATAAATGTGTGTTTTTGTAATTTATTTATCATTTTTATGCATTTATTAACAATAATTGGCACAATTTACAATCAATGTACATATAAAAATAGCCAACTTATCCGATATACGCAATTTTTTTGACATTTGTATAGAATTTTTGTACTCAACTGAATTGAATTGAGAATTTAACAATTTAAATACATTTTTTACAGAATTCTTGTTTTTTTGGTCGCAAATTACGCGGTTCGACAATTTCTTCATCGCTTTCGCTCTCGGGAATGATATTTTCGTTGATATCTTCCCCGACTAAACTGAGGCTTCAAGTGACCTGACCCTTCAAACGAACTATACGTATTTGGATATAGTTTTGGCAAAGCAGGTAACAGCGCCACTCGCAGGTAAACGAAAAATAAGTGTGTGCGTGCTTAGTGTAGGGCTGCAGCTGCTGTGACGCTCGGCCGGCTCGGCTTGGGTACTATCGTTCTCCCCCCACCACGACGCCCGGCCGCTGCCGCACTGTAATTTCGTTGCGCGAGCTGCAAATTCCTGTCTTTTTCACACGTGTTTGAAGAGGGCGTCATAATATAAAAATGAATTTAGTTAGAATTTGGTTCCAACAATGTAACGAATCAATCAGAAACCCAAAATTCTCAATAGAACTCCGTCAGTATTTTTCGAACTTTGCCTTCAATTATCTCGGTTTGTAAAGCTCGTATTACAAAATTTTTTATTTCAAAATGTGTGGTTTTCCAAGACCTACTTCTCCAATATTCAAACACAACGTTAAACAAAATGTTGAACGTTAAATTTTGGAAAAACTAAAGAAAATAATTTTTTTTTTGCAATTAAAGCGATAAAAAACAATGAAAAACAAATATTAAAAATATCTACTATATATTCTATCAAAACATAACTCTTACTTAGCCGATTGCAAGAAACAGAACCTCAAAATTGTCAATGTTTATAAAATGAACGACTAATGAATAAAAAAAATACATCAGCAGTTGGTGCGGCCGCCATTTTGAATTTTCCAATTTTGAATAGATCTTGCTTTTCAGAAGTTTCTCCTACATGTTTTCCTAGATTATTAGCTTTATATTATTATTTTTGAACACAGTAGAACTCGTCGGATCGGGACGGACCGGGGCTCCACTTTCGATCACGCAGGTCGCAGAAACAAATCTTAGCTACACCTCCTGGCAGTCACGTATCTTTAATGTTCAGGGCTTTAATCTTTGACCGGCCGTTACAGGCCGTTACATTTTTGTATCTACAGCACTGACGTCCATCCGGTGGCGTCTAAAGTGACTTTGTGCGCATGCGCCTACCTATCATGGCTAGAGGAGAGGTTTAAGAGTGGGGATTACAGCCCTCCGAGGATTTCGATGCGACGAGTCCCGATTCGACAGGTCCTACTGTACTTGCCGTTTAAAAAACAAATTTTTCAATTTTTCTGCATTTGTGGGAAAATTAAGGGTTAAAAAATTAGTTTTTTGCGAGATCGACTTACGTCATTGTATAAAGCATTAAATTTCCTACAATTTTGATTCGTACAATATTTTTGTAACGAGTTCGCGTTAAAAAGTTATAAGCGCAAAACCCTTCAATTTTGCCAGCTCAAGGCTGTGCTTGCAAGCTGCGTCAAAAGCTTCAGCGGAATTTATTCGAGAATTCAGGTAAGTAGTTAGGGATCGATATACTTTCGATTTAGAACATAAAATTGCCGGTGGGAGACTTGTCCTGTTTCATCGATTTTTCGAGCTTACTTTCCCGGACTAGATGTCTATATGGCCCGCACGAAGTCGGGCGCACGCGGTCTGGTGAAATGCAGGCTAATGTGCGAATGGATGAAGGGTTTATAATTATGTATTTATAATTATTTAGAAAATTTTATAGTGGGTACAACAGAAAAAAGAATTTTATTATTTGAACAATATTTTATTTTTGAAAACAAACGTGTTTAATATTTTAAGACGTTTGGTCTATATTTTAAAACGCGAAGGACATATCGGTCATTATACATAAATTTTTCAATAGATAAGGCCTTTCAGAAAAGACAGAAAACAAGTTTTATCCAAATTGTAAAATTTCCAAGCCAAACACGAATTTTTTGAAAAAGAGTTGCATTTTCAACCCGAAAATATGAATTTTAACCAAATAGATTAGTTTTCTACCAATAAAGACGAATTTTTATCTACAAAGATCAATTTTCAATAAAAAATGGAAGTTACATCTTCAGGTAGAAAATCAATTCTAAATAAAAAAATCACGAATTTTCAGTAAAATAATTCAATTTTCAACCTAAGAGATGAATCCTGACGATTCCTGATTTTTTCCAATAGGGTATATTTCTCCACTTTTTCTTCCACGCACAGCAGGCAAACAATTAAAAAGCAGCAACCCGCCAAAAAAGTAAACACCAAACGAACAAATCCAACGAAAGCGCTTTTCACTCACGTCGTGGATCCGAGCCAAAATTCAGGGATGAACGCCATTACACTCGGCAAGAACAGCTGATCCAAAATGCGCATGCGCTTTTGCGATCTCAATCTTCTCACACTATCAGCCTGCAGCGGTCGGGCAAATCGCAGACCCGTCGTTGCTCGCCGCTTGCACGACTGACGGGCGTTTAATCTACCGGATCGTTGTCCGCCCTTCGATCGCATTCCGACTCTGCCGGCCTGACGCGTGCATTTAGCAGGCAGGTTGGTCTCCAGCCCGTCGGGCCGATTACGTGCCGGCACGTATTGTTATCTAGGTAGGCAAAGATATAGGAGGTTCATACTATATTCTAGAACAATGTCTTCGAGGTTTTACCCGCCTTTAAACGAGGGGTTTAAACTTTAAAAGGCCTTACATAAATATGGATGGAAAACATTTTTCTAAAAATGTGAATCATATAACCATGAAGTTTCTGAAAAATTGTCCGTCAAAAAATATTTTTTAAATTTATTTTCATTCTGATTTTCCTACAGATAAGATGTTTTGAATTGTTTCCAACTATTTTATTACACATTTAAGCTCTTATGAACTGTAGTAGGAATTTTATTTTAGATTTATGCTCATAAGCTATTGCGATACTGTGGAAAAATAGCTTTCAAATTAGCCTAAGTATTACTACCCAGTGGGCACAAAAACATTAACGTCCTGAGAACGTTCATGTTTTTGTGCCCACTGGGTAAGTACTATTACAAACTGTTGATTATTTCGGATATTACATAAAGTTTAAGAAAACATTAGAAATTAACACTATTTTTGTAATATCTACTTAAAAAATTGACAAATTGGCTTTATTCTGAGTTCATTTCATACATAATTTCAAGATCATTCAACATTTTAAGGCCATGTGACGAGTGTGTCACGTGACCGGCTTCCTACCTTACTGACACTTTTTTTATTTGGAAACTTATTTCCAGACGAATAGCCACATCGAGTTGAAAATTTAGGATAATAAATAAGAAGCACTAAGAAACGCGGCTCTGGTCCTAAATTTTTATAATTATGAAAAAAGCAAAAAAAAAAATTATTTACAAAAAAAACTTTTTTCATAATTATAAAAATTTAGGACCTGAGCCGCGTTTCTTAGTGCTTCTTATTTGTTATCCCAAATTTCCAACTCGATGTGGCTATTCGTGTGGAAATAAGTTGAAAAAAGATAAGAAAAAAGATAAGAAGAAAAAAATTTTAGCTCTGTCATAATTGCAATTAGGAGAACTTAATCAGTCATCAAAAACGAGATGAACTAACTCTTGGCCGGTAGTGTGTTATAATTATAAGTAATAATTTATTATATGAATACCTATGTAACAATATCATATTTTGAATTTTTTTAAAATAAATAAATAAATAAATATATATATATATATAATTTATTGCATAACTACTTACTAATAATTATGAATCTTAAGAATAATTAAAAATTAAACATTTTATATTTGTATGGTAAATAAATATGCAGTTAGAAATTTATGCTCATGGTAACTCCTGTAATTGTAACTCTTGTGGTAATTCATTTTTAAAATTCTCTAACGTCATCAATTACCGTCGCGCAACGTCTGAGAAATGCCGAAAACTTCGAAGTAACTCTCGGGACTAGGTCTACCGGCCAAGGGGGCGCTTTTAGCAGCCCGATTTTGACGGAGCCTCTTATTCCATTACGTGAGCAATCTCCCACCTCATATCTGATACGACTAATCTCGCGACGAAACATTCGTTACTCGTAATGAACGCCAATGAACGCACGCGTTCTCGGACGCCGGTTAGTCCGGGTCTTCTTCTTCTTCTTCTTCTTTAAGAACAGCCAATGGCTGATCTACGTTGACACCATACTTGCTTCAGCAGCCTTGTATATACGGTCACGTTAGTCCGGGTCGCGATGCTATGCACTGCGGCGCATGCGCTAGCTATGCGTAAGAGGAACTAACAAAGTGCGGCTTCTTGTTGCCATGGTAACGGGATATGGCGACGGCGTGTTCCCTTACGTTCGGATATTTCTAGAGAAGGTTTGAGAATAAGATTCTATAAAGAACGAAAGGCCTAGTGGTCACATGAACGCCTCTCAGGTCCAACACACGTGCTCCCTAAACCCGCGTAGTGAAAATCAAATTGAAATGTTTCGCCCTCTATGCATTCTACCTTCCCTCATATAATTCCCCTTCCCCTACAGTATCTTCATTCCCGCGTACTTCCACTCCCATCTATTATCGTTATTCCCCCTCCCCCCATTCTGCTTATTTCCCTCGCCTCATTCTCCCCCCTCCCCATCACCTCTCCAATCCTATCATTTTCCTCCCCCTCACTTTTCCCCTTTACTATACTCATTTCTCCTCTCATCCATTTTTCTCATTTCCTTCCATTATCCTTGTTTCCCCTCACCACTTCACCTCTCGTTCCCCTCACTTCCCCTTTTTTATAAAACGGACGGACAGCCGACCGAAAGTATAAGGGCTTCTGCCTCGGATTTATCTAAACCTTTTTTTTAATCTGAATGAATCCGATTAAATCTGAACTCGGATTCATTCGGATTGAAAATGCAATGCATATCTTCAATCCGAGTTCAGATTGAAACTTTGATTCGTTTTGATTTGAATTGTTTCGGATACAAAATTGGGAATAATTCGGACAGGAATCCTATCAAAAAATTTCACCAGAGTAGTGCCAGAATACCATTTGAACATTCGCATCAAAAACAAAAGCGAGGAATGCTAAACGGTGCAGGAGCGACAAAAAAAACCTGTCTAGTGGAACAATTTACAACCGATTGAGAGCGCAGTCCCATGGAGGTAGATTAGTAGAATAGTGGAACAGTTTCGACCAATAAAGTGCCTGTACAAGATATAGCAGTCACCTCATTGGTCAAACCTGTTCCACTGTTCTACTAATCTACCTCCATGGGACTGCGCCCTGAGTCAATTTCTTTTTTGTGTAGGTGGATGGATCATATTAATAACATTTGTGTGGAAATCTAGATGGCGCTAAAATGATCTTATAATAACCATCGAATTGTGAAATCAAGGTAATATTTTAGTATTCTTCTTTCATGTAGGTTGAATTATTTCAATAATTCAAAAATAATAAAAAATAGTAAATATAAGTTGGGTTCAGATTGAAGTCACAGATTTACTTATTCGGATTGAAAGTCAGTACTTCAGATTCACTCGGATTGGATGTAAGGAATGAAGAAAATTGAAAGATGGGTCCGCATTCAATCGGATTAGGAAGACGGATTGAAAAGGCTTTAAAGGTTGTTTCGGATTAAAGTTTCTATTGACGCGCGGATTGAAAAGTCTTTTGAGATGAGCCTCGGATTCATTCGAACTAGGCACGCGGATTGAAAAGTATGTCACGATGAGACTCGGATTGAAAAGGATTAAAAAGAATTTTCGGATGAGCCTATGATTCAATAGTATTGGACGCACGGATTGAAAGGGAATGAAAGAAGGTTGCTGATTTATTCGGATTGTGTGTAACGGATTGAAAAGGAATGAAATTTGGGTTCGAATTCAATCGGATTGGGAACACGGATTAAAAATTATTCAAATGTGGTTTCGGAAAAGCCTCGGATTCAATCGGATTGACTTCGGATTCAGTCGGATGAATTCGTGTTGAATTTCAAGTTGACCCACAGATTCAAAAGAATTAAAAAGGATTGAAAAATCTTTCCGAATGAGCCTCGGATTTATTCTGATTAGGCACTCGGATTGAAAAGTGTGTCACGATGAGAGTCGGATTCATTCGGATTGGGCCTACGGATTGAAAAGGATTGAAAGATGGTTTCAGATTCATTCGGATTTAAGTTTTTCTTGACGCATAGATTGGAAAGCATTACAAGGGATTTTCAGATGAGCCTCGGATTCATTCGGATTAGGCACTCGGATTGACAACCATTTCTGCATTATTCTCTACTGTGTGGATGGTTCCTCGTTCCCCCCACTCTAGGGAATATTCGAAGACGGCATTCTGAAACCTTGATATTTTTTCATGACTTGACCTTAACAGTTAAATATATGTAATTTTTTATGCGATATAATTTAGTCTAGAACCTCAGCTATTTTTTTTCTAATGAAAATTGATGAAAGATTCCTTGTTAAAGTAACAAAGTGTGTTGTTTTAGAACAAAATTATCGCTATACAAGTTTAATAAACATTACTTGAGTAGCAGTAGAAAATTACTAGTTATAAACAATTATTTTCTAAATAACACTTTTATAATAATAAGGTCTTCAAAACGCCTTCTTCGAATAGTAGAAAATAATGCAGAAAGGGTTGTCGAAGTAATATTCAATATGCAAATCTATTCTACGATATTTTGCGTTTTTAGATTTTTGCTGTCCATTTACACCCCTAGAAAGGAGAATTATAGCGAGAAACCATCCATGCAGTTGAGTATTTTGAAGAATTGGTTATTAGAATCGTTGATACCACCCACGAAAACCCGTTACAATGTTTTTCAGCGAATCTTATGATTTTTAGCCACATACACCTTATTTCAACACCTAACCTAGGGGTCAATGGTATCTTAATAATTGTTTCCTCAATCTTCAATACATTTACTACAATTAAAAAAAAATTGTATCCATACCATGATTTCCCTTTAAGATTCAGCCATAAGAAGTTTTACTTCAAAAATCTAAGAAAACTAAATTGCGAAAAACTTAGATAAACAATTGATTTATTTATTAAAAAAATGGTTAAAATTGTTTTTTGTTGTTGTTATAAATAATAAAATAGGATAAAAGGGTATAATAAGTGCTTTCTAAACCCCTCATAAAAGAATCAAATCGCGCAATTAGAAAGCGAGTTACAGGCTTTTGAAACTACTCGTGCAGGTGTTGGGGTGGGTAGTTAAACCCACCACCAGTTAAAGAGGGGTGATAATCCTGTTCTATACATGTGTTGATTAAGAAATGTTAGGTATGCGAAGATATTTCCAGAATTTTAAGAAAATCGAAGAACATGACTTTCAAAGTTGTGGCTGTTGGGAAATAATGCCCTATATATAGTTTAATATGTTGGCATAAAGACAACCGCAGGTATTCACAGAGAGCGGATGCCACTCCAGAAAATGGCACCCTTGATGAACTCAGTAGACGATTGGCACCTCTAAGAGTAACGATGATCAGGACGATCAGCTTAACAGAATATTCTGGGTATAACCGTCGAGTCGCAATTCCCTTATAAGGTGTTTATACCTCTCTTTCTTTTGATTTTCCTTGACTGTTATGTTCTTGTTGTCTGTTGCCGAAAGTTGAGGCGGGCGTTCCTCAAAGAAACCGTGGTTGTAAGCACACGCAATGCACGTCGAGTGACGTGGTGCAAGCGCGGGCGTCTCGGGCGGCCATTTTGTAGCCAACGGATTACTCTGGCTACATCATAGGGTAAATTGAAAGAAATTAATACCGTCACTTTCGGGACATACTTTCTCTCGCTCCACCGATCTCATCCCTTCTCTCATGCGGGCTAGCAGTGAGCTAGCTTATTAACCTAGTGTTTGCGACGGGACCGGCGCCGACGGGG
The DNA here is from genome assembly GCA_932066315.1 of Andricus coriarius. NCBI lineage: Eukaryota > Metazoa > Arthropoda > Insecta > Hymenoptera > Cynipidae > Andricus > Andricus coriarius. Next base: position 9,459 of record CAKNWT010234410.1, read on the forward strand.
CTCGGATAGAGAAACCTATCTGGCGCCTGGCAAAATAAAATACAACGAGCTTCGTGGGTTGTTCGTGAGTCGAAAGAGTGCGACTCACGAACTCGGTAAAATCCGGTATTGGTGTCGCAGCCGCAGGTAAGTGACAGCCTAAAAATTTTAAATAAAAATAACTGGGTTTTCCTCCCCTAGGGGCTGTAACACCTTGTAGTTGGTGGGGAGGCTTAAGCGTGCGGTGCTTTGGGGTCAAAAGGACCTCGGCCTGCATGCGTATGGATATGAATGAAAGGATCCCTATAAACGGGCTCTCCTGGATGAGAGGAAAAGGAACCCTATAAACGGGCTCTCCTGGTATGCGTGATTACGGTATGGTAGAAGGGAGAATGAGCCTAGCTAACACGGGCCTTCTGGATCCCTGGGTCGAGGCCCCTCCCGGACCGATATACAGCTTTGTAATCGGGACAGGAATGACCTGCGGCCCGCATTACGTCAAAGAAACAGCCCTCCGTTTGTTATGGTGTTCTGCAAGCGGATACTTGAACATTGGGTGTCTCAGTCAATGTGACCACCCCCCTAAGCCATAAGCGTAGAGTGATCGTGCTTGTGGCACTTTGGCACCCAGGGGTTACGAAGGTGTCCTAACGGCCTCTCGGGGACACCGGACGACCTCCCCGAGTATTCAGTCTTACCTCTGCATGCGGGGCTCTGCAGGGGCGGACCTTTTATTTCCCTAGCTTCTCGTGGGAACAATATAGAACACGCAAAGCAAAAACAATCGAAGGAAGGAGGAAGTGAGTTGGCGGTGGGGGGAGAGGGGTTGGGCCTTAAAGGGTCTAACATAACCCTTTCCTCTCAATCTGTCTCTCAGGCAAGCCAAATTCAGGTGGCGGCTGTGCCCCCAGCTCCCCCGGGAGCTGAGGGACTGACGGTCCCTCTGAACGAGGCTATGTTAACGGGAGAGGCCAATCAGTCCCCCAACAAAAAGAAACGGCTCAACGGTTCCCTGAAAAGGAGACTGAAGAGGCGAACGCAGCAGGCTAGCAGAGCAGCTGCGGAAGCTGGCACGTCAGCAGCTATAGCGCCGACATCC
>CAKNWT010234441.1:0-11588 GCA_932066315.1 Andricus coriarius
TCATTATTTACTCAAGAAAATAATTAACGTAGAAAATAATAATGAAGTGTGGAAATGGAAAATAGAGTATTATAGGGAGCGAAATGAAAACTTTTTGAACAGCATGCTTGTATTCATAATTAAAACAAGCAAACTTCCTGGTAGGGGTTTCAAATTGCTTTCTAAAGGTACTTGTAAAATGTAAACTGCCTATCCAATGCTTCGAAAGTCTCATATCAACTAACGAAGATCAAATAAGTTTTTTAAAATTAAAATCTGTCCAATTCAATTTTGTAGTCAGACAAAAATAGTTAATTAGTTTAACTTGAGCCCAGTGTTTCATTTTCAACTTATTTCACGCCAATTTTCGAATTCTTAGAGGTTTAATTTTTAGGCGTAAGTCTTGACATTTAGTGGATATCTATTACTCATTTTGACGCTAGAACTATAATAAATAACGTATCGCCTATAAAGAAGCACATCTGTCATTCTAAAATGAATTACTTAAACTTTGCTTTTATGAATTTCCATAGGTCACCCCCCTTCCCTCTCTCTATCTCACTTGACACTTTTCAAATTGCCCCATTACCCCCTATTATCCATATAATTATCTACTTTATCGCCCCTAAATCCCTACCATGATTCCTCTCCTACAAACATCTGATACCCTGCCAATCTCTGCTATTCGCACTTTTATATTTCCCTCTCATTCTAATCCGTTACTAATTTCATCTTCACAGTTTTCCTCCGTCCCTCCGTCCCTACATACCATCATACATCCCTTCATTTCTACCTTTCTAATCATATCAACATCTCTCTGATGGACTCATAACTCCCTTTCCATTCTCTGCACCATTTGTTTTTCTGTTCCCTCCTTTGAACTCTCGGCTCTTTCACGCCATCCCTTCTAAGCACCCCACCAGCTTCATCCTTGCCCTGTAACCATCTTCGCTATGGAACAGAAAATAAAAACCAGACAGGAAATGAACCAATATGAGATAATGTGAAGGGATTGAAAAGGAGAGAAAAAAATAAAAAGGGGAAGAAAAGATAGAGGGACTGAAGAGAAGGGAAAAGTGTATTAAAGTGAAAGGAGAGATAATGAAGGAAAATGAAAATAGGAAAAGAAGAATGGGAAAGAAGGAATTATGCTTTCTTTTCTTCTTGGTTACCATTTTCGTCTTTGAGCCTTCAATTTTCCCTTTTGTTTTCCTTCTATTTTCTTATATCCTCTAAACCTCTTCCTCTCTGAACCCTTTTGGTAGTCTCTCCATTGTGCTCTCATCTCCCCTATAGCCTATAATCTCCCGATCAATATCCTCATACCCATTTTTCCCCTTCCGTGCACACCTTTCTCACCCCTTACCCATTTCTGCTACACTTATCCTCTTAGCTACTCTTTCTCACTTCTAATCGTCATAATTTTCACTATTCATACCCCCCACCCCCGCACCATGTATGAAACTTTTTTTGGCACGCTTTTGAGTTTCTGCGCGTATCAAAATATTGTCAGGTTCATTACTTTATGCAAAATATTGGAATATGATAACTAAATCATTCCACATTTATCAGGTAACATGGAGTGTCTGTTGGAAGGTAAGCAAACGCTGAACAGGTTCGCCTCTCTTTTCAATCTCGTTTCTGAACAGATATTAAGTGACGTGTTTAATACACGAGACAATGTCTTATCAGGGATGAAATCAGGACAGGTTTTCTTTCTTGTAACAAAGTTGGCTAATGTTTCCGGTTTGAAATCGCCGATACCGGCACGGTGGATCGTTCATGTGTACAAAAAGGCTTTACAATTTTGTTAACCTCAATATTATTCTCATTGACATTTGAGATGTGAATATCTCGGTCTCTGATCTCACTGACATTGGGTGCCGCGAAATATGAACCTGTCTGATGCATTCTGCGTGGACGTGTCTGCATCTTCTCGCCGTTGTTGCACGTCGTTGCTTTTCAAGAAGTGACTTCGCCATTGCCGTAATCTCTCGCCGATGGATTTAAAACTTTGACATTCCGCCTTGAGAGAATTGTGTACGTCAGAGAGATAAAAAAGGATGGAAAGAGATTTCGCTATAAGGTACTGCACGTAGTACCCAAGCTGCAAAAGAAGCTCAAGTCTTCTTAATACACGCAAGAGTGATTTAAATGTGGTTATTAAATTGCCTTATGACAGCATTTGCTACAGATACGAGCTGCATTCATGTATTAATAAGCATGTCACGAGTAAGTAGATGATTTCGGAATGGAATGTTATTTAACTCAGTTATATAATTTGAGCACCCTACCGATAGATAGTACGATAGAAAACTGAATTATCTGCACATAATAATGCAGAATACTGAATTGTTAACACTAGAAGTGTATCTGCATATCTTTTACCTCTTTTCTATTTAGAATTAGAGATTTACACAGCAGGTATCAACAGACTTGATTGAGGTAACAATAGATGAACCTCAGATATTTGAGTTATCGACTCCAGCTTAAAACTCTCGATCTATGACTTACAGACAGTCGGTAAAGGAGAATACATACTAATCAGTAGTTGGTTATATGAATACCGGCATACAGCAGGCACTGGGCTTTAAAAATCGATTGCTTGACATGTTTGATGTCTCCTTTCGATTTTCAGCAAACGACAAGGTATTTCAACAATACAGCGTTATCGGAAAGCTCAAAAAGTCTTTGGTTTGCTGAAGTAATTGGAGACCTGAATGCACCGGGTCGTCGTTATCGTGTCTACATCTGCTACCACAGGTCGTACGGTGGTATAATCAGGGTGTGAATTCCAGGTATTTAAGTGTCCGTTGCAATACCAATGGTACTTTTCTTACTCTGTAATGATCTCTTTGTCCATGCAGTGTGCGACTTTAAGTGAAAACGTCCATTCAGCAGCGACAATAGTTCGTGCCTTGAATATATTGCCTCGATTGCGGGGGGAAGATAAGTGCGAGTCGGACTTGTCTCCTTCTGAGTTCCCGCTCCAATGATTTCCCTACGAGTATTGATTTTGGAAATGAAACTCCACTTTGAAATTAAGAATATGCAGAAAATGAAGAAAGTGTAAAACGAAACGCAAATGATGTACGGAAGCAACTTTTCTGAAAGGGGCGAAAGATAGCCCAGAAAATTAGTAGACCCTTAAAAGTTTGATTTCAATTCGATAACAATGTTATATTAATACATATTTTGGTAACAAAAAGCAATAATTTAAAATTTATCAACACATTTTTAACAATTTTGAGAAACTTAACACTTGAAAATTACTTCATGGAGAATTGAGATCAATATCTTTCTTTTTTGATAGGACACCGCACAAAATGTATGGGAAAAACCTTTCGCAGATATTTTTTCATCACGACTTTTGATAAGCATCACCTGAAATATCATAAAAGCGAACTAGATGAAACTTTTACTAAAAGGCCTTTTCTATGAATTTTGTGCGCGGTCCTTTGAAAAATAATGTTCGATTATTTCATAGACCAATTTTTATTGAATTCATCTAATTTTTATTCAACACTGTTTAATTCTTGCCAAAGATTACGTATTCTACTTAATTCAGTTGAAATCATTTGAATTCCCCTAAATCATCAGCAAATCTTGTGAATTATGCAGCTACTTTAATTTCCTAGAGTACTTGTCAATTACCTGGGATTGTTTGGCATTACCTTGATTTAGCTAGATTGTAGTTAACTCCAGTTAAATACATATTCAGTCTGAATTCCCTTGAAATAAGAACCCCTAGAACTGGACAAATTCGTATCGAATTTAGTTGAATTGTTTCAAAATCTAACGAATTAAATTCAATTCAGTTTAATTGGATTTGCCTCAATATTTTGGGTTATGTTGAAACAACATGAATTTGGTTCAAATCTATTGCATTAATTGATTTTACTTGACGTGGAGAATAGACACAAGGAGATCAAAGTCATGTACATTGACTTCACTTAAAACGAGCATTTTTCTGTCGTATGTACTTAATGCATCGAAATGTTAGTGCTTCTCGATCGCGGCGCTAGTGTGGCAGACGTATCGATGGCCGCCGTCATGATCCATGTAAATGTAACCTCAAGGCTAAAAACAAAAAAAATCCTAAATCGTTTAAACAATTTGTCAAGCCATGTAAAAACTGTTATATTCAAGTGAAAATTTGACATCACTTCTGTGATGTGTAAACGTACAAGATTTAAAACTGATAAGTTATATACTTATTGTTGATTCGTTTACTGTGATTGATTTGTGCAATAAATTCTTAAGTACCCACATCGTCCATTGCAGAATCACCTAATATAATTATATAAATCTGCTTTTATGCAAATAACAACATATCCATCTATGTCAATCTCATTCATATAACAGTGACAAATAATGTAAAATGTCAACATGGGCGGCTGCCATTTTAATACGCGTACCACACTAGCGCCATGCTGTTTACTCGGGTAGTATTGTAACCATTTCATATGACAAAAATTTGCTTATTTTCGGTTACATTACTGTGGTCTCCTTATGTCTATTCCCCATGTTACTTGAAATCGCTTGAATGCAGTTAAGTTCTGTAGTATATATTCACATGAATTCAGTTTGCACTCAATTATAAAATCATTTGTGATCACTTCGCTCCGTATTGACTTTATAGTTCAAGTGATTTGAATTTCAAAAGTTTTAGTTCAATATCTTCGAATTCACTGGATTGTGTTTGGAAGTTACTTGAGAACACATAAATTGCAATAGTTCAAATAATTTTAAGTAAATTCATATTATTTACTTGAGCGCGTTTGAATTTACAGAGTAAAGAATAATATTTGAAATGGTTCCATTTTAAAATGAATGACTTTACATTCAGTAAGATTTACCAGAATTTCAGGCTCAGTTCTGAAATGCCAATTTTAGCTATTTTTAACTGATCAGTTTTCTTTTTTTAACTTATAAGTAACTATAAGCAATTGGAATTGTTATGTAAAAAATGTAGCAATTCAACAAGTTACTCATGTTGAAGAAGTAATGATTACGGTATAAACGTGTTACTTTCGAGTGGTAATGTGTCGAACACTGTTGACTGTGTATCTACACGACAATTTTTCATTTCCCCGGTCTGGACATTATACTTCTTTTTCGAATTGCCATGTCCTAACTCAGAATTTGAATTCTTTTGAGAAATTCCCTATTCCATGTGAGAATTAACATTCTTTTGGAAAACTCCCCGTTTCAAATCCGAATCATAATTCTTTTCCAAAGTTCTCTGCTCCTAGTAAAAATTTTAATTCTTTTAGAAAATTCACTGAGATCCAAGTCAGATTTATAGTTCTCATCGAAAATTTTCTCGTTCAAGTCAGAATTATGATTCTTTTGAAAAATCCCTTGTTCCAGATCTGAATTATAATTTTCTTTCAAAAGTTCTCTTTTCGAATTCTAAACCATAATTACAGTTTTTATATTTTATTTTAAATCCAGTAAGAAAAAGTTCTGAAAGGTCTATTTTCTTCTTTGAGGATACCCTTTCTGTCTCCTGGCACCAAAAAGTATCGTTCTCCGAGAAAAACTTATGGTCATAACATCTCGACTCGAATCTGGTCCATCGCCATATAAACTCTTTGGATCAGTGTTTGCGGCTCGCAGTCGTTGTCTTCTGGATGAGAGACTTTGTGTTGTGTGGTACACAAGGAATCAAGCGAGCGCCGCTATGCTGGCCGGTTAGGGTCGGTGACTCGAATGGTCGCCGATCCGTCAGTCGATTACTCCGGGGATCTTACGTGAACATGGAAACAGGTTCTTGGAATCCGGTTCTCGATTCTACATACGACTCTAATCAACGCGGTTAGATTGCTGCATCGTTCCTTGGTTAGTCGTTCGCTCCAACCCAGGAGCGGACTTGAAACACCTTCACCACGAACATTGTTCTCTCCTCTACAAGTATTCTTCAGCTCACAAAATATTCATCCATTCACCCTATGGTTTCACACTACACACCTACAGCTTCCTCATCTTTTTCCTTATTCTGGACCCTCGATATCGAGCATCCCAACACAGAGAAAACAAAGTTTAATCTTCACCCCGTTTTCAGAGTAATCTTTACCTGTAGCAAAAATGATTTTCACGCGGTGAGATTTACATACCACATTTGGTGAGATGATACCATGTCAACTTTATTGTATTTTCTTTTATTATGGTGACCAAAAATGTAATATGACCCACTTGAAAATAATGACTCGCAAGAAAAATTCAATTCTGTTTTCTCTGTGAATAGTCGTCAATGTCCTCAAATCCTTCTTTAAATCGGGACTGGAATTTGTGCCAAATATGGGGGGATGGACACTTTTTAAACGTTGGTTACTTTGTTCCTATAACATTAAATTTTATATTAGTCGATTAGATATAAATGAACAGTCAAAAAAAGTTAAGGCTTATATGTTTAGATATTACATATCAGGGTGGAGAGAAAAAACAAAAAAAATTTGGATTTTTTGAAGTCTCACCGTCTCATTTTGTGTTTCTTGGTGAACAGGGAGTTTCCTGATTGTTTGTGATTTAAACAAAAAATCTAAAGGTGAATCTCGACCTGTAAAGTATATTCCACGCCTAGCCTGAAATATATTTTATTGAAAAGAGCTTGCATATCACGGTTTCTTTCTAATTGTATGTATGTTGTATCTTTTTTGCAAAAACCAAGGTTTTTTTATTGTACCACCCTATTATATATAGATATTTATTCTAAAATTAAACTAAATTTGAAATAAACATAAGGCGAAGTGCAGAGAAAGGAAAATTTCAATAAATTCATTGAATTCAACTGTTTTTAATCTTTTGAGGATGGGGCTTTCTAAGGCGAATCACATATTTAAACCATAATCTCTAAAACTGGTTAAAATCAGAGCTCTCAACTTTTGATTTCAGAAGCTCAAAAGTACCACGAAAGGCATTCACCGTTTTGGAATTTGTGACTTCGAAGTTGCAAATAGCACATATCCATTACATTTAAATATATTTCAAGCACATTCAGCAGAATTCAAATACAAACCTTAAACTAACAAGTGAAATTCACTAAATACAACTAATTCCTCTAAATTTCGGTAACTTCCTTCCAAATAGAAGTAAACTAAACTACATTTCCCTGAATTCAAGCGAATTCCACTCAATCAGAGTTAGTATAGGGTGGACGGGGGCAAGGCCGACAGTTTAACATTCATAGCTCTATAAACAGATAATAATAAGTTACATTGATCCATTTTATGATTATCTGATAACATAATTATTTCTAACAAGTTGTATTTCGTCGGCCTACCCCGCATGCGGGCGCAAGAAAACTGAGGTTTTTTAGGATATGCAGCAAAAAGTGAAAGTACTTTTTAGAAGATTAAATGGTTATGCTGAAAGTATTTCAATTAATGTTGCAAACGTTAAATTCCTGCCGGAAAATTTTCCATGCTTTAGTTATGACAACCGTTTCCTGAAAATTTTTTGTTTGCATCATCAATTTTCAAGATTTGAGTTTATAGCAACTTTTCGACGAAATCAAATTATTTTTCCTAATTTAAGCGAAATACACTATTGAAGATAAATTCTGGTGAATTCCACAGACTGTATATAAATTTATCTGAATTCAAGTGAATACCGCTGAATCGAAGCGAATAACAACACACTAAAATGCATTCCAATGAATTTCATTTAGATTCCTTTGAATGAAGTGAATTTCACTAAATGAAACTAATTCCTTTAAACTGAAGTGAAATTAAATAAATCCAAGCGAATTTTAATGGCTATAAGCAGGATATTCTCAAACGAAATAATTTCTAAACAATTGATTTACACTGAAATGCACTGAAATCAAGAAAAATCCTCTGAACGCAAGTTAAATTCACTGTGACTTAACGTGCATTCAAGTGAATGTAAAAATAGTGAAATTAAACAAACTGAAGTATCAGTAAGTATTAGATCTAATACTGCTTTTCCGAATAAGTATTGGAAATCCAATACTTAATCGTGAACAAAGTGCTGGATCCAATACTAACCAACATTCTTTTTTTGATAAGGGCAAATGCAAGTAAATTATTCTAAATTGGCATTAGTTGCAGTAAATTTCACTGAATTTTAGTAAATTTAACGGAATTGAAGTGAATCAACCCAACTGATTTTTAATGGAAACAAACGAATTTGTATATATTATATCCAGTCAATTCAAATGTCTATAAGTGAATTCCTCTGAATTCTGATAAATATAAATTAAACCGGAATAAAAATAAATACATAATAAGCTAGACGGATATTTTGATGAGATTTTAACTGAAACTCTTAAGAATTAATGTCACTGATAGTAAGTTGAAATTAGGATAGACTCGAGTGAATTATAGTGCATTCTGTTAAAGTAAAAACTCTATTAGATTGAATTTAAGTAAACTCAGATTGTTTTCTTTGTGTCCAGCAAAAGTCTGATTCTTTTTACAATTTGAGTATAGATGATCAACTTTTCTGATTCCAGCAGAATTCTGAAATAAATTATCTTGAACTATTTAAAATATCCTGCAAGGATTATAGTTTATTTAACTGTAACCGTGATCATCGCAATTGGGAAATACGCATTCGTCCCTGAAAGTTGATTTCCCGAGTACCTTCTGTTGTGTCTTCCCTGTTCTGGAGGCCTTGCGTGTAGTATGGCATCGTGGTTATAATCACAAAAGCATTTAAGTTCCCACTCTTATATTGTATAGAAACACACCTTTTGGAGCCTTTATAGTTGGTGGGTTTTGCCAATTTATAAAGCGAGGCGGTAGCTGCCAATTATCGTTAATTGAGATCCGAAAAGCAATGTCCCGGAGAGGCAGCTGGGTTAGCGTTCTGGTGCCGCCGCTTTCGTCGCCGGAAAAGAAATTGTTCCGCTGGAATTTCAATAGGGATCTTTGTGTCCGATCGTTCTTCGCTCGCGATTGAGATAACTCCTCGCGGAATGCACTTACGCATTGGGATAGGATGGACGAGTCGTCTTTTAATTGATCGGCTAGCGACGAATGAGTATCCGTCCCATCTACGCTACTTAGGACGCGCTTGAATCTTAGATAAACTTCAAATTAACGACAGAGATTTATATTTCCGCTTGGTTACGGATTATTAAAGTTATTTGTTTGTTCTCCTTTTTTGTTTCCTCTTCTCGTAGTAGGTTCATTAGGCAAAATGAAGAGGAAAATGTAGAAGATCTCTATTTAAAGTCGAATACGCGCAGCAAAAAAAAACGCTTATGAAGATTCACACATGCAAATCATAGTCAAGTACAAATACGAAAATTATATTACTTTTTATTATAGCATTAAGCCGTTTCCCTTTCGGGGTAGGTGTGAATTGCTCGGTTGGAAAGGAGTAGTGTGTGGATGGGTATATAGGTATAGGGTAGATAGGTATATAGATGTAAGGTATAGCTATTTTAGGTTGATCTAGAGTGCTCGTGTTATTTATTTAAGTAACATGCTCACTCCGCAACACTGCTCCGATCCAGGTTGCTGATCAATCTCTTTAGCGATCACCACACGTGGAGAGCCTCACAAAATTGTTATTTGTGGCTCCCCGCTTGGGCCCATTAGTATCCAAGGTCTTTGTTTCAGACGTCATTTACTCTACTCACATTCTTTTTATAAACTATCTGTCGCCAAACTTTTCTGTCCTGGCATACTTCACCAGCTTCCTTCACGTCCATGCATTTTTTCATGCAAGCTCTCCTGTTTTCATGGCTTCTTATGTCTCTTCGGATTAATGTCTCATTCACAGCCTCTATTCATGCTTTCGGCGGTCTACCTCTGGGCATTCTGCCATTTACTTTACCTTTATCCACCTGTTTAGTCAGTCGTTCATCTTTCATTCTTTTGAGATGTCCGAACCACCTTAACTGATTTCTTTTCCGTATATCTACTAGTGTCTCCCCTGTACCACATTCTTTGAGTATTATCTCGTTTCGGACTTTGTCCATCAGTGTTTTCCCGCATACTGTGCGCAGAGCTTTCATGCCAATCTCGTTAAGTTTACTCATGTCCTTTTCTTGACATGTACAGCCGGTACAATTAAAGTTTTATATACGGTCATTTCACTTTCTTTTGACTTGTTTTTGTTGCTGACAATGGACCCTGCTCTACGGATAGCCTTCTTACCCTCATTAATGCGCCTATCTAACTCCTTATCTATTTTTCCGTCGCTAGTGAATACCAGAGATACGTATTTGTCAACTTGCTCTAATCTCTCATCATTCAGGACAATGTTGCACATTGTTTTCTCACCTTTTCCTTCAAACACCATTACCTTTGTTTTATTTACGTTAATTTTGAGGCCCATATTCTTCATGCTTGTATTAAGTTTGTTCAACATTCTTTGTAAGTCTTTGATTGACTGTGCAATAACAATCTTGTCTGTCCATAAATATGATAAATAGCCATGAGGACATAACTCATCCTTGTCTAACATCCTGAATAATATCGAACCATTCACTCAGTTTCCCATTAACCCTTACACTCGCTTTACTGCCCGCATATATTGTTTGTGTTGCTTGTAGGAGCCATCCATGGACTCCATACTCTTTAATGACTTTCCACAGTTCACTTCCATTTACCTTGTCAAATGCTTTTTCTAGGTCAACAAATGCACAGAAAACTTTCTTTCCTACTCTTAAGCTTTTTTCTGTGATCTGTCTTAAGCTGAATATCTGGTGTGTGCATGATCTTCCTGGCAAAAATCCACTTTGGATTTCCCATATCTTTTCTTCTATAATTTCCATTACCCTACGAATAAGTATTTTTGAGTATACTTCACTTACGGTATTTAGCAAGCTGATAGCTCTGTAATTATTGCAGTTGTTCTTATCTTCCTTTCTTTTATATATTGGTACAGTAATCGCTTTTCTCCAATCGTCTGGAACTTGTCCCGTCTCGATGCATAAATTGATCAATTCGCACACTTTGTGAGGTATGTACTCGCCACCGTATTTAAGCATTTCAGCATTAATACTGTCTACACCAGCAGCCTTACCATTTTTTAAACTCTTAATTATATCAATAACCTCAGTGACGCATGCTCACAAACTCTGTATTTTTATTTTTGTTTATCTCTTTGAAAATTATTTTCATGGTTCCTTGGAAGCCGTTATCTAATTTCTTCTCTTCTTCTGTTCCAATTTTATCTTTACTTTCCTTGACTAGTCGTTTTATTGTTTGTATTACTCATAGTTTAAATTGTACATCCAACTACCACCTTTATGCGTGTATTTTGTTTTGCGAGTCGAAAATCATGTCCAAGTTAAGAAGTGATTCGTCGTACGGTGGAGAGTCTTTGTTGTAACGTCAGTCCCATAAAGTCGCAATTGGTTGATGTTTTATGCTGAGAAGGTCACCAGTCTTCAGCAGCGTTGCATTAGGTAGGAGCTCATATTTTCCGATCTACCGATTTCCGGCTTACCTCTAGTCAGGGAACCAATAACAATCAATTGAAAATTCCCTTCAATTCAGAAAGAAAAATAATTTCAGATCACGTTATAATTATAATCTATTGTAACCATAATCCCTGGAATCCCTCAAAAAAGCCGAAACATGTCGAAAATTCTTAGTAACGCAATTTTCTTTTTTTTTTTTTTTTTT
>CAKNWT010234444.1:0-17569 GCA_932066315.1 Andricus coriarius
TTTCGAATTCAGCAGAATATTCTTTAAATCAGCAAAATTCTTTCGAATTCAAGAGAAGTTTCTAGAGTTAAGCAGCATTCCCTAACTAAAGTCTTGGCAAGGTGCCTGGAATGTCTATTTTTGAATTTAAACTTTTTTCCCGTTTTAGTTGAAGGCAGCTCAGAAGGCGTTTGTTAAATATACTAGGGTATGGTTTTTGGGGGTTGTTGAATATTATTGTAGGTATAGTGATATAAAAAAGAATCTTGGGTATAGTTATACAGTGACTATTTTTGCTTTGAAATTTTTTGGCTGCTTTAGTTGAAAGCAGCTGAGACGGGATTCGTTAAATGTACTAGAAGTGTTTTGGAAGGTTTTTGAATATTATTGTAGGGATCGGAATATCTAATTATGTGTTGGAAGAGTGTGTTCGGTGATTATTTACAATTTAAATTTTTTGAGCAGTGTAAGTTGGTGGAAGCTCAGACAGGGTTCGATGAATGTTCTGAGGGTGGTTCTTTGATGCTGTATAATATTATTGTAGGAATTACGATATGTGCTAGAGCCTTGGAAAGGTGTCTGGAATAACAATTTTTAATTTGAAATTTTTTTGCTGCTTTAGTTAAATGTAACTGAGACGGCTTTCGTTAAATGTGCTAGTGGTGGTTGTCTGGGCTGTCTAATATTATTGTAGAAATGGATATATAAACTAGGGTCTTGAAAAAGGTGTCTGGGATGATGTACATTGTCAAATGGGTATGTAGAGCAACGACTATCACAAAAAAAATGTGGGTTCTTCCGAATTTAGCTGACACTCAGTTAACAGTTTAAAATTTCATAATCTGGATAATTAATGTACTAAAATAGTTCTCTTGTCTATTTGAAACCCATTACATGGGGTGCTTGATTATCGTGAGTTCTCTTGCCTCTAACGAACCTGGGTGCTTTATCCAACTATCTTATGTCGGGAATAGGACACATACGGAAAAACAAATGACTATCGCTGAAACACTTAGGGCCGGTTTCACCAACCTCGGTTAAAAAGTTGATCCTCGGTTAAACCGATAATCGACGGTTAAATATGGCGTATAGCGTTCATTTTGACTGGCCGTCAGTTAACCAATGATTTAACCGAGGTCGGTGGAACTGGCCCTTAGTGATGAAACAAATCCTGCGACGCTGAAAATAGCTTTCAACTCCGGTGAAGGAACATACGCTATTGAAGAATGAAAAAACAACGAAAAAACAAGTGAATGTTGCTGAAACAGTTGCAGTGGCGAAACAAATGAATATCGCTGAAACAGTTGGTGACGAAGCGCATTCTGTAACTCTGAAAAGGACTTCCCAATCCAGTGAAGGAACAGACGTTATTGAAGAATGAACAAACAACCAAAAAACAAGTCCATGTTGGTGAAACAGTTGAAGTGAGAGAACAAATGAATAGTAGCGTCTGTTCCTTACCTGGAGTTGAAAGCCCTTGTTGGCGCCGCAGGATTTTTTTCGACGCCAACTGTTTCAGCGATATTTATTTGTTCCGCCACTTCAACTGTTTTGTCAACGTTAACTTGTTTTTTCCTTGCTTGTTCATTCTTCAATAACGTCTGTTCCTTCACTGGAGTTGAAAGCCCATTTCAGCGTCGCAGGATTTGCTTCGTCACGAAGTGTTTCAGCGATATTCATTTGTTTGTCCGTATGTGTCCTGTTCGCGACATCGGGTAGTTGGATCAAGCACACAGGTCATTGAGAGGCAAGGGGACTCACGTTTTTTCAAGAGGCCGGTCCGTAACAGGCGGTGACTCACGATGATTGAGCACCTTGGTTCGTGAGAGGCGAGGGGAACTCACGTTAAACAAGCAGCCCAGTTCGTTACAGGCAAGGGGATTCACATCAATCAAGCACCCCATGAAATGGGTTTCAAATCGTACTGTAACCTCTACGTGGTGGGCCCTGGGAACTACAGTTATTGTAGGCTGACTACAGGCGTTCAAATAGGCAAGGGAACTATTTTAGTACGTTTATCATCCAATTTGTGAAATCTTGAACTCTTAACTGGGTGTCAGCTGAATTCGGAATCACCCAAATTTTTTTTGGTGATATTCGTTGCTCTATATACCCATTTCACAATGTACATCATCCAGTGTACGGTGCACTCACGGTTTTTATTTTTTCTAACTATGCTCTACCTTTTCGATCCTTTTGGGGATCAAATATGTTTTAGAACATGAATTGAAGATTTTTTTGGCGAAAGATAAAAGTGGTACTCGGAACAAAACCCATACAAAAAGTTTCAAAATTTTCAAAAAAAAATTTTGAGGTTATGTTTGTGGAAAAAAATTCATAAATTTATTCCAGCATCCTACTACGATGATTGCCTTTTATATTTTGAGCCTAGTAATGAAAAGACAATTATTTATCATCGAAAATGGCTTTATTGTTTTTCAAAGTATTCTCCCTGAAACTCAACATGCGCTTGAACCAATTTTCGAAACATTTTTTCCACTCCGATTGAGGCACCTCCGAAACATGCATTTTGAACGCATCAACCGTTTCTTCAGGCGTCGAAAAACGTTGACCTCGTAATTTATTTTTTATGTATGGGAATAAAAAAAGTAATTAGGTGCTAAGTCAGGGCTGTAGGCTGAATGACCCATCAATTCGACGTTTTCAGCCCTCAAAAAGTCCCTTGTTGCAGCGGATGTGCGAGAGCTCGCATTGTCGTTATGGAGGATGATTCGTCTTCGGTCGCTGATTTCCCTCATTTTTTCAAAGATCTCCGGTAAACAAATGGTTGTATACCATTCCGAATTGACCGTCCGACGTTGCTCCAACGGCACAGTTCCTACGTGGCCGGGTTTTCCAAAAAAACAGGCAACCATTTGCTTCGAAGTGCTTCGTGCGCGAACAACTTTTGTCAGATTTGGCTCATCTTGGAAGATCCACACAGTCGACTGCTGTTTAGTTTCAGGCTCATAAGCATAAGTCCATGTTTCGTCACCTGTTACGATGTCATAGACATGCTTTGAATCACCGCGATCGAATTTTTTCAGCATTTGTTTTGACCAATCCACACGAGCAACGGCAACACATTTTTTTGACAGCCAAATGTTGATGTGAAATTGCTTGCACGCTGGTCCCACTAATGCCCAAGAATGCCTGAATCTCACGATAAGTCACATGACGATCTTGCATTATTATTTCACGCACAGCGTTAATTTTTTCTGGGACAACGACTGATTTTGGGCGACCTTCACGACCTTCGACACTGAGCGAATTGCGGTCACGATTAAATTCGTTGTACCAGCGTTTTACAGTGGCCAAGGATGGAGCTTCATCGCCAAAAGTCGAAGTGAGTTGATCAATGCACTCTTGTCTTGATAATCCACGTCGAAAATCGTAAAAATTCATCGCACGAAAATGTTCACGATTCAATTCCATTTTTTCGCTGAGACAATATTTTCAAGTCACTGAAAACAATACAGGTTATGCTCAAGTGACAAAACGTTCTGAAGCAGGTTATGGTTAAAAAGGTCAAACTTTCAATTGGAATCGTCAGATGGCACCTGTAAACACTAGTATTGCCAAGGCTCAAGATATGAAAGGCAACCCTCGTATTGAGTCCCATAACATATTTTTTGCTCATAAAATCGGTCAAGCCGTTCGCAAGAAAAATGACTTTTTCGATTTTCCTTCTAACCCCCATAAGTCACATAAAAATCATTTCTGGGAGATAATACTCCAGGGTGTTTCACTATCGATTGATGTCATCTTATGATGAAAACATGGACCTGATCAGGTCGGGGGCAGCACACACATGCTTATCCTGCTATGCCGTTTCAAATAGAATAAAGTCACCCCAGGAACTTTTTCAAGACTCTATTAGATATCCTAATTCCTACTATAATATTACACAGCCTTAAAAAGCTACCCCTAGTACATTTAGCGAACCCACTCTCAGTTGCCTTTGACTAACGCAGCCAAAAAGATGTTAAATTTCGAATAATCACCTCACAAACTTTTCCAAGACTTTATTAGATATTCATATGCCTAACATAATATTTAACAACCTTAAAAAACCCACCCCTTGTATATTTAACATACCCCGTCTCAGTTACCATAAAATAAAGCAGTAAAAATAATTTCGAATTAAAAATATTCACCTGAGACACTATCTCTTGCACTTCACCATTCCGAAGGTTAGTTCTGCGGCAAACCTGTAAATCAAAAATATATATGCATTCATGTGTTTTACATAGATAATGTTAAAATCTATGCTCAAAATAAAGAGAAACTAGCGGGGAAAAGCAAGGAAAACTTGATGACATTTCCGACGACACTGATCTATCTATAAGTATCTATAAAGGATACTCTCCGATGCAGATACAAAAGTCTCATCCAACAGATTTGGTCTTCCAAAATGTCGGCGAGCAACAAAGTATCTGCAACGAACATGCTTACCGTCCCGGTGATACAATATTAATTCAGACTGGGTCCATGAACGAAGAACGAGCTCAGATCCCTCGACATCGGGTCAAGAAAGGTTATGCATATGAACAAGAGCATGCACCTTAAGTCTTCTGTTTCGCCACGGTGGTCTCGGAATACTGAATCTTGCATGTCTTCACAATACGATTATTCTGCGTACATCACATATAATCGTAAATGGAGATACACTTTTCTTAAAACACTTGGTTTTGACTTCCATATAAGGCGTGAGCAAAACGCATCAAACATTATTCATCTCGAGTATTCACTCCTAAAGTGTCAGATCAAGAATGCACACGAGAAAAACTTCGCCGAACAGCTCCTGGACCAGGGAATTGAAGTCGAGTGTCATTTCCACTTGAGCTTACCGTCGCGACATTTTGAGCCAAGACATTCCCAATAATAGCTGCAGAGCGTGTCGTGCACACCCCGACCATCTACTAGGATAAAAACTATCTAGTTATGCAACTCCTGCGGGAACGACGTACACTTGAATGCCAAATGCGGCACTTTTACGGCATTAGCCCTGACACCACTCCGCCAAACGCTCTGAGGGAAATAGAGTTAAATGTCCAAAATAAGAAGTGCTGCATACAAAAAAACTTCATATTCTCAACAATTATTTCTGTCGCGCACTCGAGGTCTGAGAGGTATAAAGACCGCATAAGGGCGTTACGATAGTTATACCTGAAATATTCTGTTAAGCTGGTCGTCCTGATCATCGGTGCTCTTCGAGGTGCCAAGCTTTCACTGGTTAATAGCCTGAAAAGCATCCCTGCGTGTCGATGAAATGCTAAGACACTTTCGAGCAAAAAGCAGAAGGTTGTCGTTCTTGGGACCCACGGCAGGGTCTCACTGGGAGCAACTGCCATCTAAAAATGACACCGCCTCCCAGTGGGACTGCGGGAAATCACACCCATGGCCACGTCTCACAACCGTGAGATGGGTGGTCACAGGACACGATGAAATCATAACGACAGGCCGGCGAAACCCTCGTGTCTTTTGAGCACACGAAGCGACCCAAGGATGACAGCTTTCTGCATCCAACTTCTTGACATAAATTGCGGTCACGGTATGCTAAGGTGGAAATGACACCGTCCTGAAATGCGAAAATGAATCCCTCTGTACCTGAATTAAGCCCTGATGATCTGAGGAAAGCAAAAGTTTCCTCCTTCGACAAGGACTGTTTTTCTACATTTCTGTGAAAATTTCCGTCCATTTTCTTGTCGAGTAGCTCTTGATGGAATTTTTGAACTTCTGCTTTCTTCAATTCGGCTTTCAGAAGTGAAGCATCTAGATGGAGTAATGCACTTTCTTCACTTCTGATGTTAAAATTCAGGCCAAGGGTCTCGGCCGCTTGCTCCGCGGCTTTGTGAAGGAACACTCCTTCGGGGTCCCTATTATCTAACATGCGGCAAGTCTCTCTGCGGCATGCCACAACTGCGGCATTTCTACCTAGCGGCATCTCACACTAGTGAAAAGGGATTCGACCAATATTATTTCTGTGGCCAGTCACAGGGGCGCGATGAGAGATGCCGAAAAAATGTCAATTTCACTGTAAGAAATTCCGCGCGGGAGATAGCGGGAGAGATGCCACAGTTGTGACATGCCGCAGACAGACTTGCCGAATGTGAGATGGCATGGCCCCCTCCTTCGCCAATCATCTCGTGGTTTCTGACCATTTTCAGGAGAGGATCTCTGCCATTGGCTATGATATTAGCTGAACTTAGAACAATTCGGTTATGAAGACAATGGAGATTCAGAAGTCCGCATCCGCCTTGAATACGTGAAATGTATAATGGCGGAACTGACGAATTGATATTCAAGCTTTTATGCATATGCATGATCTTACAAGCTCAGGATCCTTGGGAACGCCAACAATCTTTCCGTTCTTCAGATGAATTTTGCCACATTTATCCAATCCAAAGACTATCCCAACCTCTCCTGTGTACTTCTTGAAGATATTTATGGCAGTTTGAAGTTTGCCTTTACCAGATGCATAGAGGTTCAGGTCATCCATATAAAATGCATGAGTGACCTTACGCTGGCACTGGTTAGTGTCGCCACAGAGGTATCCACAAGAATTTCGGAGTGCGAGAGATAGAGGCAGAAGTGTAATGCAAAAAAGCAAAGGGCTCATGGAATCGCCCTGAAAGGCGCATTTCTGGAAGGTGACGTTGTTTGTTGTCACGCGATAATTTCCAGATGAGATAGTAAATCTAGTTTTCCAAAGAGGCATCAATCTCTCTATGCATCTCACTATGTGTGGATGCACCTTCAAGCTTTCCAACAGACAGATGATGATTCTACGAGAGGTTGAATCGAAAGCTTTCCGGTAGTCAATCCAGGCCATTGACAGGTTGCGTTGATGGGCTGCAGCGTCTTTACAGACATACGTGTCAATTAGCAGGTTCTCTCGACAGCCTGCTCCACCTTTTTTCGAGCCACGTTGTTCGTACAGCTCACGTCACACAGGCTCAATTCGCCGAACAATCCTGTTGTTTAGGACAGCTGTAAAGATCTTATACAGTGTGTTCAAACAAGTTATTGGCCTGTAATTCTCTGGGTTGGAAAAGTTTCTTTTTTTCGGTAGGAGTATAGTGCGTCTCAACACCAGCCACTGCGGGATGGCCCTCTCTGACTTTAAATATGAGGTGAATATGCGGGCCAAATGTTGGTTTGTAGAAGTAAACTTCTTCCACCAGAAGTTCTTGATACAATCTGGTCCAGCATCGGAAAAGTTCTTCGTTCCTCTAAGTGGTTTCTCCACCTCTTCGGCAGTGACTGATAAACATTCCTCCCCAGATTTTATAAGGTTGTCGCAAAATTTCTTGAAGCGGATGATATTGATAGTATCTTCTTTCAACTTCAGTGTTTTCGGGATCTTGTCTACCTCTCTCCAAAAAGTCTCTACCTCGTTGGGCTTGGGTGGATTTTTGGTAGAAACAGGGTGATCACTGAACAGGCGAGATAGGTCAGCGAGAAACTTTTGATTCTCCCTGATCCATCTCTCCCTCTTCTGTATTGTCCTACTTGCATCAGATAACAGCCGTACTTGATCAACAATATGCACCGGAACATGGTTCTCGCTTATCTCGCTTTTCGGAATTGACTCACGTTTAAAGTCAAAAGTTCAGACTGGCCGTCAAAAAAGCAACCCAAATCCATGGAAAAGATTTCTGTACTCAATGTTTCTAATGTAAGGTAAATACAGTTTGAGAACGTCCTCCTGCCAGAACTGAAAACACACCTGTTCCAGTGTGCGAGACAAGCACGGAATTGAACTAATTGGAGAAATGGCACCAAGGTATGGCAGCATCAAGTAAATAGTGAATTTTCAGCAAAGATAAACAGTCCACAACGGAGGCCTCGAACAACAGGTTAAGCGAAACGGAGCATTAAGATCGTAAATCGGGTCATCTTAGCGAAAACAATTTTAGGCAAATAATGTCAAAAGGTATGGTAAATGGGATATCGCTCGAGTCAGACGACACACTTTCCTATTGTGAAATTTGAATAAGAGGAAAGCATCCTCAAGCACCTTTTCTAAAAGCTTGAGATGACAAAAGTTAAAAATTGTTACATTTGATCCACTGTGAACCATTCAGAACAAAATCTCTTGGTGGTGCATTATACGTGGTCGCATCCATAGATGATAAATCCAATCAGCTAGCTGTCAATTTTATCAATACAAAAAGCGAAGGCACACTTCTCAACAAAATGGTAAGGACGAGCAGATGAATCGCACTTTTGTAGAAATGCCTACATTTTTGTTGTCGTGAGCCAAACTACCAAAGTATTCTTGGATAGGATTAAAGTATTTATACGTAATAGCGTATAAGATCCGAAACAGGTGTCCGAAAAAGAAACTAGGTGATCAAACGCCTTACTAAGTCTGGTTCGGCGCAAACTCTACTATCACATATCTAAGATCGTTGGACTGTAACCTCTACGTGTTAGATAAGACACCAAGCAAGGATAAACTTGACCTCAAATCGAACCCTTGCACTTTATGTGGATACCTAAGCGATTCGAACGACTATGCAATATTCAAATTGTTATTCAAAAATGGCAAAACCAGCGAAAAATATAGTGAAATCAGCAAAGCCGGTGGAGTCGATTGAGGAACCCGAGGAGTATCGATCCAGTTGATATTCAGAATGATATAGAGGGGGAATTTGGTAACACGCCAATTGAATCCATATACGGTTGTGCTCACACAAACGGAGTTAGTGACATCGTAAACAGGTGAAAGCACTTTATGTTGAAAAGCAGAACGGTACATACTTCACTATACGGTAATGAAGTTGTGAATAATTTATTTGATGTGATTGTTTCCCTTTGATTGACCTTCGGGCTTCATTGATCATCGCGTGGCATCCTCCCAATGCTTCTTCTCGTTCAAGGTTCCTTTTCTGTTTATGAGTTTTGGGGGCTACCTTTTGGCTTGTGTGGTGACTCATGTTGTCGCTTGACGCTGCCTTGGTGGGGGACTGTCGTGCTCCCTTCTCAGAGAGAGTCAGTTTTTTATCAAGGTGTAGGCTGGTGTGGCTAAGGTTCGGTGGCTGCATCGATAAGGAATCTATTGTGCGTCTTCAAGAGAACTCAGTCTTTCAAGTTCGTGATAAAGTCAGTGGCTCTTCAAGTCCTAATTAGTTTTTTAGTGATTTCCCGACTCGATCGTCTTCTGGTGTTGTGGGAAGTGACGAGTCGGATGACGTATCATCTCCGGTCGCGTCGGGATCGATCGTTCGGTGAACGATCGTAGTCGTAGCTTCCGGAGACTACATCTGTGCCAATTTTCACGAACAACCAAAACCTTTTTTTGGTCTCCTCTTCATTGGATAGGATCGAGGACTCGTATCCTAAAATAAATCGATACAAGGTATCTAGAGGTGCAGGATCTCGGTGAGAAATTTTCTGGTTCATTTTTCGTGGACTTTAACATTGCTGAACATGATTTCTTCGCTATCCCACGCCAGCCCGTCATTAATTCAAAACAGAAGTGAAGACCAATGTTTTAAAGCGATTCCCACAGGGAGGAGATCTTTCATCCACTCAGGGATATGTAAATCACCTGGCGATCCTGGTAACAGGGACTATTAGGGCACCTTAGTCCAATTCATGCATTCAGCACACAACATAGTAGAGCAATGGTGTAGGGACCGTTGTATATGTCCGTTAACGCGTACAAGACGGAATTCATGTATTTTACTAGAAGAAGAAAGCTTTCTGGCTTTAGAAATCTTAAATTCTAAGGTAGGAAAGAAGAATTTCGAAAAGCAGCATAGTACTTGGGAGTAATATTTGACCTTAGATAAACCTAGAAACTCCATATTCACGCAATGGTAAAGAAAGCTTAGATGGCTTTTTGGGCCTGTAGATGGAAACTGGAAAGACTCCAAAGGGTTTTCTGCTTGGCGGTCCCTGGTGCTCAGAAAACAACACCAACAGAAACTATGAGGTCATTCTAGACATGTCGCCGTTTCACATTTTCATAAGAAAGATTGCGGCAGCGGAAGTTTATAGACTCCAAGTAGGCGGCAACCTAAATGATGTTGAAGTGACATATCTGTATGCTATCAGTAAGCGCATGCTATGGTAGGATAATATTCTAGCTATACAAACTGATTTTATGTCGAGAAATGTATCCTTCATGAAACCCTTTAAGGTCATCTTCCCTAAAAGGGAAGAATAGCACAATGAAGAGAAAAAGAAAGAATTATTTACACCAGGAGGTCCCATTTGGTAAACAGACGACTCTAAAGGTTCCTTGGAAACAGGGACATGAATGTATGAAAAAAGGCAAGGGCTGAGATAAAAACAGCACTGCGCACAGTTCCTACAGTTTTCCAGTCCAAAATAATAACTATTAAACCTTGCCTGGAGAAAATTTGTAAGCAGGCTTATCAAAACCCGCACATTTACATTTGTTCCGACATTCAAGCAGCACTTAAGGCTCTTAAATCTGAAGAATTTACTTTCAGACTAGTCTGAAGTTGCCTTTAAGATCTGCTTGAGGTTGCCGGTAAGAACTGGGCCCGTCTGATCTGGGTTGCCGGCCATGAAGATATTAAAGGTAATGAGAAAGTAGATGCAATGACTAAGACAGGAGCTTCGCGGCGCCTGGTTGACCAGGAACCCTTCGGCTATATCTCGTACGCATAGGTGAAAGCAGCCACTGGCAATGAGGATTTGAGAGAACCCTCGTTATCGAAAATGTGATTTTCGTGATCAGACAGCTCATCACATACTATGTGAATGTGATACACTGGTGTGCCTTAAAACCGAATACTTGGGGGATTATTTTCTCCAACCAGAAGACGTTCATGACATCTCCTGTGAATCAGTGTATGCCTTTATAATAAATATATTGACCTTATAAGACATAATTAAATTTTACGCTACAGTACAATAAGTTTTATCGCAGTGCTATGGGCAGTTATTGCCTTTCCATGGGACGCAGGGATGTGGCGACCCCATCGCCCGAGAGCTCCGGCTCTTACAGTCAGCCACGTTGCATTGGGCTAACTCCCCAATGCAACGAAGTATGTGGTTACGTCACCAGTATCGCGCAGTGCCACCCACAATATGCCTCTCACGGATGGAGGCCATGGTTTAGTTGGGAGTGGAAATAGGACCGAACAGAGGCGACGACCAGGCAAAGGCCTGGAGGTTACATGACCGTTGGGTCAATATGCAACCGAAATATGCTCATAAAACACCTCAGTATTGAAGAGATCTGGAATCCTCTTTGCGCAAAAACGGATATGAAGCTCTTTATCGGCAAAAAGAAGAGCAACATCCTACAGCAAACATACCATCCGTTCCAGCAAGACCACCTTTGTAGATGGTCGATAATGCCAACATGAGAAGTAGGAGATCTATCCACCAAAAAGTCCTTCTCAGGATTGACAAATTATCTTAAGCTACATAACATCAAATAGAAAATTCACTCAAAAAGTTAGGGCTGTTGCTCGAATCTTAAGGAAAGAAAATCACACGCTTAACAAGTGTAAATTGTTGAGCATCAAGCAGCGCTGGACGCGAAAAATAGGATTGCTTTCAATAGCGAAACTGCGCGTTAAACGGCGAGTAAAGTGGATTCAGGAAGATTCCACGTTTTCTACGCATCCTTCCCATGTCTGTTCAATAAAACTTCACGTGCCGTTAAATATCCCACTACCCGAGAAGAGATACAAGTCTTCTGGGAGGAAGTAAATGGAGATACTTATCAGCTTAATGAAGATGCTTAAGATCTATCACTCTTTCGTAACTTTTGCCAAAAGCAAAGGTTGCAAGGTCTAGAGGAAGCGTGTCCACTACTTACTGCTGGAGAAGGGGAGAAAGTTATCGCTAAAACTAATAACTTTTCAGCGCCAGGGCCAGATAAAATCAAGAACTTTTGATGCAAGAAGTTCACTGAAAACGCACCAACATCTAGCTCGTATATTTACTACTTTCTTAAACGGGGAACAACCCATCCCGCAGTGGCTAGTGGAAGGACGCACGGTATTGATCCCTAAGACCAAAGATTGGTCAAGTCCAAAGAACTACAGGCCCAGAGCTTGTTTAAACACCGGCTTAAAGCTATTGACCGGCATTCTCAAAGAGAGGATATTAACATCTATCAAGCCGGTATGGAGTGCAATAGTTGAAGAACGTGGATGAAAGAGAGGGCTGGCAGGTTGCAGGGAGAACCTGTTGATAGACAGGTGTATTACCCAGGACTTAATTAGCTATCGACGCAATCTATCCATGGCTTGATTTGACTACCGTAAGGCATTTGATAATACAAACCATGAGCTAATTATTACGCTCCTTGTGTACCTGGAGGTGCATTTAAAAATTGTGTGATGCATAAAAGAGCTTAAGCTCTTTTGGCGGACAAGATTTGTCATAACACCAGATAAAAGAAAAGTCACTACTAGCTATATCATATATTAAATGGGGGTCTTCCCTCTTGCCTCTATCTTAACCTTAACATCCTTGTGAAGGCGGTGAATAGGTACTCTAAAGCGATTGACATGAGCTTCGGACTAGACAATTGTGTCTGCGTCCACGTACACCAAGGAAGACTAGAAACTACATAATCGCGCCGCGATCAGAATGTCATCTCATAGGCGAAAATACTATTCAACATCATGGTAATGAAGAAACATATACATTTCTTGGAATACAGCAAGCGAAAACACAAAACGTCCGTCTGTTAAAAACGGCCCTTGAAAAAAGGGATCGCCAAATTCTCAGAAAAATTTGGGCTTGCGAATTATCTGAAAAGAATAAGATCCAGGCGATAAATATGCTGGCCGTCCCTATATTGCTCTACATCTTCATCGAAGAACAGTTCTGGCTACAGCCTGCTCAGTTCTAAATAGTGCAGATTCTCTTATGCGACTCGTACATCAACATAAAACCAAAAATGTTGCGGCGTTTCTATACCGTGCCGCAGATAGGGCCGCAAAGGAGCTTGGTCTCTCATTTGATTCCAGCGACACTACACATGGCCTAGCAGGAAGCAGAACATACGCTTCTACTAAGAGAACATGTTGACAAGCCCCTTCATGGTAAATTCTACGGCATCATACGTAGAGAAGAGCTCTCGATGGGTCTGTGCAACATGTTTCTCAAGTCTGCTGGATTGAGATCGGAGACTGAGGGATTTCTTTTTTCCTGTCAAGACGGCGTCATAGACAGCTCAGTTTACCACGATGGCATAATGAATGTACCGGTAGGTGATACCAACTTCCGAGCGTGCAAGCAAGAGCCAGACACAATTGGACATGTTCTCAGTGGATGCTCAAAGTATGCACGTTACGGGTGAATTGAGAGACACAATGTGGCTCCAAAAGTGTCATATTACCATCTTAGGCACTTTTATGGTGTTGGTCTATTGCCCGTCTTGCCGTACGCTCAGGGGGAACTAGAGTCAGTTGTGGAGAATGATCAGTGCAAGATCTACTGGAATTTCTCATTCTCCACCATTCAACATATCAGTGCTACGTAGCCTGACGTTGCCCTTTAAGATCCTAAGACCAAGATCATTTACGTGATTGAATTATGGGCACCAGCCGATGGTAACATCACGGCAAAGGAGGAAGAAAAACGGGCGAAATATCAAGCACTTCTTTTCGAACTGAGCAGGCTGTACCAAGGCTACAAAGTCTACAACTTCTTATAATAATATAATAAAAGTCCGTCAACACTGTTCCTTATAACATTTTACAAAGATAGGTAGTTCTAAAAAAGCATCCAGATGTGAAACCTTCATCTCCAACTATCCCGTCTGCCGGGTAAGGTCATCCGCGGCTAGAGACGTACACGTTCCAGTTGCGTCGGGAGCAGATAACGAGACTTTTCGATTGAGACGTTTCTTGAAAGAAGTTGGTTTATCAAATCTGGATGAAAAACCAATGAATATTTTCTGAGACAACCAAGGAGCGCAAGAATTGATATGGCAGCCAGTACATCATGTTTGCACAAAACAAATCGACATACGTCACCACTGTGTATGCGAAATTTCCGAAAAAGAAGAACATTTAGCATATGCCAACGGGGAAGCTGGTAAATTCGTCGCAAGTGTTTAATTGTACTTGATGTTGTGAACCTAAATAAGTAACTCTGCGTTGAGAGAGGTTGCTGTGTATTTATTCTATTTCTTTATTTATTGTATTACAACCTGAATAAGCGACTAGATAAACCCAGTAAAATTAAAATTTCGAATAAAAAATCTATTTATTTTCGTCATAAAATCTGAAACGATAAGATGATATCTGTAATCCATGCATGATTACATCGCGAATCAGTAAATAAGTGCGGTGACTGTTGTTAAACCTAGTAAGTTTTCCCATCTGATCGAATCTTCGAGAAGCAAAAAATTATTATTTTCTTTAGTGACTCAATCAGATGTCCATGGCAATGATAAATGAAACATATAGCTGGTCTTAATTAAAGGGCTAAAAAGACTGAGTTGAGATAAATCAAATGCTATCAAATGGAGCTGGTTCAGTTCAAACTTAAAATTAAATTTGACTTGAATCAATAGATTTTAATCAAACGAAAAAAAATCAGACAGCAATAAACAATGAGCGTCCACCCGCACCACTATTATCTTCGTCAGTATACTTGCGAGCACTTCATCCATTTCGAGGGAGCAGAATACATGACTAATTAAACATAAATTTTTAGAATTGAATACTTTTGAATGGATTTGGATCATAAATTGACATTAAATACTATTCAGTCATATGAACAAATTGACAAATTAAATATATCTCATTTCCTGTGACGTATTGCAGGTAATTTATTGTATCCTAATATTGACTAAAAAGTTAAATGGTCTAAAAGTAGAAAATACCGCGATCACAACAATTATTACGTGAAACGTCTTTTAGATCAAGTGATCATTTTCTTCCGTAATTCCGTGTGAATTTGAATAGTTATTTTTTAAATAGTTTACGTCATGCTGTAAATGTGTGATTGCAGCTTAGAATTAATAATAAAATAATAACCTTCTTCACCATATTATTTGATAAAATCCTCAAAATTGATGTGGGTGTTCGGATCAAGTCGTTGTGGCGTAAATCCTGAATGGCTAAGCGGAACCAAGTATCATGCTATCACAGATATCGACATATGGATAATGTCCGCTTTAATGTAAAATCTCTAATTTTCTCCTAAAAATGAGTACTTGCCTATTAATTCTTATAACCAAAGGATACCAGGTCAATGACCTGGATTATTACTGGAAAGCTTTCACTCTCAGTGAGATGCATGGAGAGATTGATGGCCCTCAGGAAAACTATATTTACTATCTCATCTGGAAATTATCGTGTGATAAGAATCATCTTCCAGAGAGGCGCCTTTAAGAGCGATACCATGAGTCCACTAATATTTTAAATGACACTTCTGTCTCTATCGCATGCACTACGCAATTTTCCTGGATTCTTCCAGAGAGGCGCCTTTAAGAGCGATACCATGAGTCCACTAATATTTTAAATGACACTTCTGTCTCTATCGCATGCACTACGCAATTTTCCTGGATACCTCTGCGGCGACACTTATTATCACTAGCATAAAGTCACTCATGTATTTTATATGGAGGACCTAAAGATCTATGCTTCTGTTGCAAGCAAAGGTCAGCTTGCTTTAAATATCGTCAACACTGTTAGAAGTGTTTGCGATTTTAGTGTACACGGACATATTAAATTTCCTATATGTTTACTAAATTCATTACAGTTTTTAATTTTAGTATACTTACGTATACTAAATTTCTTTTATGAAGTTATATGTTTTCTACATTTATTAAGTAACATAACAGCTCTCCTAAAAATGGTCAGGAAATACGAGATGATTGGCAAAGGAGCGTTACTTTACAAAGCTGCGGAGCAGGCCGCCGAGACCCTTGTCCTGAATTTTAACATCAGAAGTGATAAAAGTGCATTACTCTATCCAGATGCTTCACCTTGAAAAGCTGAAGTAAAGAAAGCAGATGTTGCGAAGTACCGCCAACAGCTGCTCGACAACAAAATGCACGGAAACTCACACAGAAATGTAGAAGAACAGTCCTTGTCGAAGGAGCATACTTTTGCTTTCCTCAGATCATCAGGACTTAATTCAGGTGTAGAAAATTTCATTTTCACACGCCAAGGGAGATAGAGTCAATTGTCCAGAACGAGAAGTGCCAAATTTTCTGGAACTACGATTTTCGGACAGCAGTCTCCGTACCTGAATGCGCGCGCACCATATTACCAATTATCTTGAATTTTTGTGGCGTTCACGTTCCGCAGTTCTCGCGATTCAAAATGAGCAAAATGGCTGCCTGTTATGAGTTTTATATCAAAGTAAGTTTATTTAAATATAATTGTTATATTTAGAATGAGTTTATATGCGATTTTGTGATACTATATATGATATGTACAATGAAGATACTATTTTTCTAAATTCCAATAATCAATTATACATTAATATTTTGAAATGTCATGTATCTATAATCCTACAGGATATTATTTTTGAACTATATTCTGGGGTGTTAATAACATTATAGGAAATCAAGGCCGGCATCACCTTATTTTAGTGCACGATCTAGTGTATATTGTGCTGCATATCCATATATATTCCGCCACCTATATGATAAATCCCAAAAATTGAAGAATTTCAAAGATTTAAAAATATTCATAAATGATTTCCGTAATCATTCACACTGACGATTAAATTTCAATAGAAAGTTGTTTGCAAATGTATTGTTTTCCTAGTTATACAGATTTCGTATTCTATTAAGAATTGAAGAACAAATATAAAAAAAAGATCGATGTGATCCTCTTTGAAAAAAAATATATATTGTGTGTAATTAATTTTTCAACTTTAAAATTTGGCACAGATTACAAGAAATCATTTACAATTACTTGCATAGAATTTCTCACTATTTAATTTGTAGTATTTCAATTTTTCATTGAAATTTGGCTACTTTCAAACTTAAAATACAGATTATTATTGGCCATTTAGTTATTCGTAATCATACAAAAATTATTTCTTTTTAATAGAATAATACAAAGCAGAAATTATTATCTTGAATCAAAAACTAAAATACAAGTAAAATATTGAAGTTAATCAATAATACAAAGTAATGAAAAATGGGTGTTGGAAGTTAAATAATCCTTTCGCTGGATCGTCAAGCAATATACGGAAGTAACATTTTTTTCGCTGCTTCTTTGGAATTTTGTCCAAATGTACCAGTAAATATTCATTACTTGAGCTTTCATCTGTCCCTCCAATGGCGAATTCAGACGTCGATTCACCCTGTCCTCCATTGCTTCACCTTTTGCTTCTTCCTATTCTTGTTTAAATTTGAAGAGAAGTTTCTGCAAATTTTCAGTAGCTTTCACAAAATAGTTTGACGCATTAAAGTTTTCCCAAACTTTTTATAATATTTCTTTTTTTTAATCAAAGCGTCTTAATTTCCGGATTCTTATTCGGATTGGGCTTCATCTGAAGAGTCGTCAACTTTAGATGAAACTTTTTCCACCTCTTCTGGTAACTTAACACTAGAAGTACCGGGATTTTCTGCCACCTTTGGTTACCACGAGGGGTCAATTGACCCCTACCTGCG